>VXAY01001362.1:1331231-1435501 GCA_013399855.1 Oxyruncus cristatus | reverse complement strand
TTAGTAATGATTTGTATGCAAGAGTAGTAAAATAAACCATCTGAATGGCAATGTACTTCACATCTCAGTTTACGCTTACGCTGAAACTGCTAGTTTATAACAGGGCACAACATTTTGTTCCCTAACCCAGTTCAACTTCTATTAGCAAATTATAGAACTGAGTGTGAGGATTCCAACCATTTTGTACATCATTATACAAATCAAAGAATTTGGGAGAAAGAAGACTAAAAAGGCAAGTTAAGGCCACCATCTGTACTACTTCACAGCTGAGGCAAGCTCTGACAGAATTTGTATTCAATGAAAGTGGAGATCCCAACACTGCCAGTGACAATTAAAAAAAAAAAAAGAAAAAAAAAAGGAAAGTGCAATTATATGTACGATTCACTTACTGAGTGAAGCTGAGGAAAAACCTGTAAAAGTGCTTGCTGTAATGTATTCAGCAATCTGCTGTAATGCAAGCAGTCCAGTGGGGTTATTGCCCTTCTTCATCTGTTCTTGAATAAGGCATTCCAGATCTTCTCTAAAAGCCTGTAGAAACATTTGAGAATCATCAAGGAAACCTGGCTTTGATAACCATATTTCTATTATAGGTGGGGTTGGTAGTTTTGCCTCTTATTATTGTTACATGAAACTTCCCCTTAGACCTTGCTTTTAGCTGCTTATAACTTTGCCAGACTTTACCCATCTGACCTAAAGTTTGTACGCTGAGTATTGGCAATTTGGGGGGCAGAAAGGAGGAGTTTGATCACAGAGGATTAACTATTTCCCAGTACAAGACAAGATAAAATGTATTTTTGCAAATATCAAAAAACATTTTTATCAATAATTAAAGTGTTGTCCATATTTTGGAAGAGGTACTTGAAATTTGACCAGGATGTGCTGCTTTTAGTACTGGATATTTTTTAATAATGTAATCCCTCTGAAAATCCATCCAAATTTGATAAAGTTATAAACAACTGGAAAACTGGAGCTCATCCATGCTCAAGTAGTATCACAGACATGCAGAAAGTAGAAGGAACGCTGGGATGCTATCTCCTCTCTATTTCTTTCCTTCTCACAAAGGAAAAAACACTCCCTTCTTTTCCTGAATTAAATGACTGCAAGCCCAAGAGATATACTCTTGTGGAATATATCATGAAAAAGGTTTTCATAGTATCAAATTTAATACACTGTGCACTGCGGACAAAGCCTGTTCCTTCGCGATCATAGGCAGATTATCCCCTATCCACAGCAAATGCCTGTCCTAGGACTACTGCAATCCTGACGTTTCCAGACTAAGTAAATTCTGTTCCTTCCAGCTTCCATTATAGGTTACATTTTCTACCCCCTCGTTGTTTCTTGGCAGCATCTTCCAGCCTTTGTCCAAACTAGCAGTACCCAAAGCTGCACACAACACGAGCTGAGGTGTATTGCGAACACTCCCGCCAGTTCATTCCAAAAAGACATTTGGTGTCTTTAGCAGCAGCTGGCTGCCATTATAACTCCAGGCTATTCCCTGCATGTACTTGCTCCTTGCAGTTTGCCTTGCTTAGCAGAGTACTTGCCTTCAATTAAAAAACCAAAATAGTTCTGTATGACAAATGCGATTTCCTCACTGAATTTCAACTCAGGCCTTCAAAATGCCCACTTTGTTGGGCAAAATCCACCCATCTCATAACAGTCTGTTCATCAGCAGGTTTTGACTCTGTAGGAGAGAGCAGTACTGGACTCATAAAAAACATCCTCAAGACTCTACTTGATATGGCCTCGCGGTTGGACAGTTGAGCCTCCACAACTTGCACTTCAATTACCCAGTTTTCAGACACCTGTGCTCTCCTTAGAATAATTTTGTCAGGACTGTGTGTACCTGAGACTTGCCAGACAAGTAAAGCCTCTGAAGATTCCCACTGACTGACTATGCAGTGACTTGTTCCATGGATCTCTCAACACAGACCAGACAATGCTCGTGGCATCCTCCAAATGGCTGAACAACCTCTTGCCAGCCCGAAGGTGTACAGGCAAAGTCAGATTTTTCTCTTCAGTGGCTTATGGAGGTAAGATCTATGCAGCAGAAGAAAGGAGCAGATGAGAAAAAGGAAAGAAGAAACACGGAATCGAGCGAGGAAAGGAACCTAAGCGAGAGAAAAGTGGAAGTATGGGAGGTGCACTAGCAGTGAGAGCTTGTAAGGACCTGATGGGAGGCAGTTATGGGGAGGCAGCTGCCAGAAAAGCAAAGAAGTACTTGTATAAAACAGCAAGTGGTTGGAGAAAACATCCTGGCTTTCATCCTTCATCTATGAGCAGATGATGTGAAACCCACTCCCTTCACTCTGATTCAGCTCTGAGGACGACCATCATCCTCGTGTTCCAGTGGCAATGCAGATGTCTGGACCGCTGAAGGTTATGACAAGCAGGGGACGTGTCTTGGCCCCTGCTGCACCTAGATAATACTCTTTAGGTACTGACACCTTGCCCTCATGCCTTATTTGGCACACAGTGGCTCATTCTCACTAGAAAAGCAAGTCAGTATTTTTTTTCTCTTCTCGTGGCTCAGCATGTGGCCTTGTGCCTTTTGTGAAGGTTGCAAATACTCTGATGAGGTGACAATTATTATTTATCTGACAAGATTTTCTGTGGGCAGATAATTACTGTAAGTCCAAGTTCACAAGCATTAACTTACTAATTCCTAAAATGTGCCTTTAAGATGCAGCAAGGCCCTGTTAAATGCCAGTGAGGAGGTCAAGGTAAGGTGCTTCCACAAATTTGGGGTGTTCATTCTGAGAGGCCCAGAGCCCCATTTGCAGAACACTGGGCAGTAAGTAGCTTCTTACATACACAAAGCTCAACTCACTGAAAATTTAAATGCAGCACTGAGTGTCTAATGCTCTGCTGTTCCTCAGGGTATCAAGTGGGATACATGGAAAAACACAGCCTGAAAAATGCGAAACAGATGATTTGGCATCACTTGCGCCTGAGGTGGGTTAGTACCTGAATCTGAGCATCTCTCACCATAGTGTTTTTGAATGAAAAACCACCAAAATGGTTTCAAATGAAAATCAGATGTGCATGATTTATACAATCCTCTGTAGAAGACAAGGATTTTTCACATAAACAGAAGATGAGTTTTGGGGGTCAAACAGCTCAGAGGGCATAGAGAAAGGAGCCAAGGTCCAACCTCGATGTTTTATGAAAAGCAAAAAAAATGTAAAACAACAGAGGTACTTCCTTGGCTCTTGGCACATCACATCCCTCATGTTACAAAACACTTAAAACAGACATTCGGGCACCAGCCATCCCAGCGCCAGCTCCCTCATCTACTGATGGTTCACCATGAGGTGAAGGCTTTATGTGACTTTCTACTTCTGTTCCCGTGGTCTATTAAGATTGCAGAGATGACTGGCCAATATATTTCTTCAAGAAGTTACACTCATCTTCAAATTCTGCCATTCCAAGACATTAGGTTACTTCTCAATTATTACTGAAAGAGGCCCCCTGCAAGAAACTCTGCCACTTCACGCTCTGCAAGGCTGAAATGGTCTTTCCGCCTTGTGTACAGGACATATATAAGGAAACTGCACATTTGTAGTCTCCTGGGGGCCACGTGGAAGACGGAATTCATGAAATTCATGGAAGCATTTGCTTGGGAAGAGATGGAGATAAACAGTTATCTGTATTATATTAAATCGTTCCCACTTCAATTCAACAAGGACTATAAAAAAGATCTACAAAAACATTCACAGTAAATTCTTACCAGTCATATTTAGACTTTTTTTTATAACCTGTACCAGTAATATTACCTCTATAGCAGAAAGAAAGGTAATATAATTGGTAGTATTTTGGGCATTTTTGAGAGGAAGATAGTTTATTTCTCATTGTATTTTTAACTCTTCTGCATTTTTATCACGTTGTTTTCAGTCCTCTGAGCTTAGTTTTGCTCTTTGATGCCAACAGTAGTATGTTACACACTTGCTGAGACTACTACAAAAGAGGATTTAGTGTTGTATCAACAATTTTACTAAACCAAACAAGCAGCATCCCTTAAAGATAATTTTTAGAAATAACAGAAGATACGTAGAGCCAGGAAAGCAGGAAACACGGAGGTTTGGGATGAGCTGTAAAACAGGGGTGAGAATATGGACAAAGTGCATAGAATCAAGTATGCAATTTATCCACAGGCCACTGAGTAGTGATGTTTTCTAGCTGCCTTCAGCATGTCACACACATGACTCAGGCACATTCCTCCATAGACATTTATGAATATTCCTGTACCTTTCATTCACTGCTGCAGACCTTTAAAACCTAAAAAGGTCTGTATGTCCTTAAATAACTATCCCACGTCTGCTTACACAACCTTCCTGCATTTCTGATAATGGGCATGGAGCCTGGAGACCAAGTGGTTTGGTTTTGTTTTAATTCCTAAGACTGTGATGTGTACATATGTGACACTGCACTGCAACTGCCCACAAGTGATCAAGTAGAAGTCATACTTGTGAGAGATGTTTTCAAAAAGATGACAAATGCGCACAAAGCAGGTATTTCTCAAGCAGAAAGGTCGCTGGTAATTTCAGACGTAGTATTTGACAAGAAAATGCTGACAAAGTAAAACTGTACTGTCAGATGAATGAAAAATTGTGTTATTCAGCTGTAAGCTCAGCATTGCTCAATCAAGAGAAAGTTTCAGCTCTGGGACTTAAACAGCTCTTTGGGGTTTTTGTTTGTTTGCATTAAACCACTAAAACTTCAGATATAAGTTAGTACAGTAAGAGCAGTGACTTTTCACTGCAGGGTACCCAAAGTGAGAAGCACAGAACTTCATGGCTGTCCATGATCCCATCATCAACAGAGCTGCACCACTGCTGGACTTGACAGCCTGTGTGCCCACGAGTGCCACAGCTGGATAACCCACCTTGCCATAGCTTAGAATAGTTTCCTGTTTGCACAAGCATCCTTCTGCCTTCAGTGAATTCATCTGCCCAGACAAGCACCTGTGTCCCCCCCAGTTTGTGCTGAAACAGCTCCCCAAGCACCCCACTGAAAGTTTGCATAGGGAACAGCCCGTGGTATGGCAACTGGGCCCAGGACAGCTACTGGAAAAGAGGTAAAGCAACTTTTCAGACAAGGTGCACAACTGGAAGGATGCTGAGTAGAGCTTTTATTCACCTGGCAGCAGCAGACACTCAAGCGAGCAGCCTGATCTTGGTATGCCACAGCCTGCTGCTCTGCTCCCATCTCACCTTCTCAATGCCACTCCACCACCTCGATCTGAGACATGCATTTACCCACAACTCACCAGTAAAAATAAACAGGGTAGCTCAGCCTGTTCCTAAAACTGTTTCTAGAACTACATTCTTTCCAAAACTGTAGTCAGCTCTTTTAAACCAGCTTAGACAGCCTTACACAGTACTGCAGCTGGCAGAACAGACACAGTTTTTCTTGATGGAGTCACTAACAGCATGATTAGGTCAAGGCCTTTCTAATACCATAAAATTACTTCTCCAGAAATATTTCCAATCATCTTCCAACACACATCATAAACTCAGGCAGTTTAGATGCAAGAATCTTAAAATTTAGATCTGCAACAGCTCTCTCAAGTTAGAAGCCTTGGTTCTCACTCAATTACTTCCATTTTCTTTCAGAAGAAAAGTCTAAGTGTTAGCTGACAGTGTAAATTTGGGCTTTTAAGAATCAAAGCAACATTTGCATGTACCAG
This sequence comes from Oxyruncus cristatus, assembly GCA_013399855.1. Lineage (NCBI taxonomy): Eukaryota > Metazoa > Chordata > Aves > Passeriformes > Cotingidae > Oxyruncus > Oxyruncus cristatus. Next base: position 1,429,812 of record VXAY01001362.1, on the reverse strand, counting down.
TCAACAACTAGTATTTTTCAGTCAACATATGCAGAAAAACTGGAATAACCAACTTGCTAGAATAACCTATTTTACATGGATACACACATACATGTATCACAGAATAACGATGCTGCTAAAAATTTGGTATTAATCTCTTCATCTTGGTAGGCAGCTCTCTGAGGATACTAAGAAGTACACAGGCTCGTAAGTACTTTGACCATCTATGCTGTTTCCTGTTTGTTGACCGCTGATTTCTCCATGTATCCACTCAAAAGAAGTAGAAAAAAAAAAGAATAAGAGAAAAACCCAATGGTATACAGGTCATCTACAAATACTCCGTACCATCACAAACCTTTAAAGGGAGAAAGCACCTGCTCACATCAGGACTAATTACAGTAATATCCAAACAGTCTCATGTCATTCTACAGGAAAGTAGCTAAAAAACATCCGTGAGGCCCCCACATTTCATAGAAGCGCTTAAAAGCTGCAGAACAATATGAGAATCCCCTTCACCCATTTTCACTTCTGCTCATTTTAATCAGAGTTTATATATCATAGAGCCATTTTTAACAAGTGTATAACTCCACTTATCTATGCTACATAAAAGCGCGCCCACACAGACTCTCTGAGCTAAATCTCAACCATTGAAGAAAAGTTTCAAAACTTAACTGGTATTTTGTTCTCGAGAGCGAAGAGACGTTAATTTTAACGCCTGTGCTGTAAACACAGCTGCCCGTGGAGAGGAAGACCTTCACCCAAACAGCCGATACAGCTCACAACAGGCTGCTTCAAGACTGGGGTTTAGATACAAACAGCCGGTGCCCTAAGTGGAAAAGGGTGGAGCTGGCCACAAAAAAACCGCCAGTGAGTTAAGGCTGGCGGGGAGAAGATAAGAGTCACAAAAAGTGTTTGTTAACGCCATGGAAAAAGAAAAAGGGGGAGGGGGCTTCTGTGTTAAGACAGAAAGAAGTAGCCTCAGTAATAACTACAGAGAATTAGCTAAAGTTAGAATAATCTCTTCACCTGCAGTGAAGCGTGAGGGTACCTGGGCTGGACTTAGTGACTCAGCTCACAGCAAGGCCGTCCCCAAACAGAGCTCAGCCTGCACCAGTTTTTCCGGCTCTTCTAACCTGGTACACGCCGGCTTTCCTCTGTGAGCTGAAGCACCGTGTTTACTCCTGAGATAAGCAGCCTAGAGACACCCTATGATTACAGCAAAACCCTAGGCACTGAACTCCTCTGCAAAGCCCATCTCCAGCACTCCCGATGTCCCAGCGCCAGCCATCCCCCATACTCACACAGCTGCTGCTGTGAATGGGGGTCTGGGTCCCTTCCTCGTGTTTTGTCATGGAATACAGCCACACTACACATCTTTCTGGATGCAGTATAACCAGTGAAATTTAAAATGCTAGAACACATGAAATTTCAGCTCTGCAGGGGTCTCACATTTCTGAGCATAATTAAGTGGTTTTCCAAGTAAGTGCAGGAGTAGGGAGCACATGTGGTGTCGATGCACTGGGACGGATGGCAGGCAGAGCTCTTGCAGGGCACTCTGGATGAATGTCCTCCTGCAGCCAGGGAGAAGACTCACCAGTCAGAACCTTCCAGGATTTTCCAGGCACTGTTAAGAGTGTGTACTAAACCAAAGGATTATTTAACAGCCCAAAATAATAAAAAAAGGACTTTAATTGAGCCAAGTAAATACTTTAATTGTTATTCTTTACTTGTACTGCAGTGGAAAACCCTCTTCCTGCCCTCATTAGACCAAGCTGATGCCTTTATTGGACAGAACCTACAAGACTAGTCAATGAAAGAAAAAGAGTGGATTTTGTTACAGTGCATTTTATATCTCCTTATTACTTACCTAGGAAAATAATTCAGATCACAGTGCTATTTACAGTTAATAACTTCAACTACACAGAGGATCACAGAAGAGTCAGCACAGAAAGGAAGATGGATCTGATCATTTAATGATTTCAATAATCTAAAGAACGTGGCACCAGAAGTACAACAGAACCTGTAGACATCCCCCAAGATGACAAGAACCCAAACCTAAGCAGCTAACAACCAGCAGGAACATCAGAAACGTGGATATGAGGGGAAAAAAAATATCATTTTGGATACTGTTGGCATTTATATCAAATGGAAACCACAGTTCAAATTAAATAGAAAGCAGCGATACAGAAATAAGAGAGGAGTGAAAGGTACCCCATTTTTAAGGTAAAGAAGCAGGGAAATACAATAGCACTTGTGGTGCAGGACATGAGTGTGATTTGACCATGAACCATCGCAGCTATAGAAAAGGAAGTTATGCAGTGGAATTTCTTGGGTCCTCCCAGATATCTAGCGGATGGCCTCGGTTTAAGACAACATCACCCTTAGCACAAATTCCCTCTCACTTAAATTGTCCCAGCTCAGAGAAGGTCTTTAAGGGACAATTTTTAGTAAGTCTTAAATGCTGAGTTGAGCTCCTGCCTCCCAGTGAGCAAAATGCTGCACAGGTTGTATGACAAAAGCTTGCAATTAAATAAGCTCTTGCAACAAGAGGAGAGTCATGACTTCCCAGCAGGAAAATCGGGAAGATGTCAGAGAAGACAAAAGCCAGAGGAAGGAGCTGCAAGGCAAGAGGGCTGCCCAGTGAGGAGGCCCCCAGGTGATGTACAAGGTTGTGAGCCCTTTGCGGCCAAAGGGTGAGGCTTCTGAAGGATCTGAAGGGCTTTTGAACTTGTGAGAAAAGAGCAGTAGAAGCCAAAACATATGAGGAACTGAAAGGACTTTGATATTTTTTAAGAAAATAAACTGCCCCAAAAGGGAGTGGTATTACAAAGATACTGGATGTTCACTCGATACAAATAAAGTAAGCTAAACAACTGCAAAAGCTGGGGAAAAAAAATAAATCAAACCATCCTTCATCTCTGTCCTGATAGTTTGAAAATAACATAGCTAGAAAAAAAAAATTCAAGTGTGGGTGGGATTGCTTGTTTTTGAGGAGAAAAATCTGCCTGCATGCTAAGGCAGACCTCTGAATAGATGAGTTGCTAAGCTGGATAGTTATCTCCCCACTTTTTTGGGCAAGACTGGCTAGTGTGGGAGGCAGGGGGGTGTTTGCATGTACAAGGCAGGAAGGAAGAGGGGCACAGGAGAGAAGGACATTTTTAACCTCAGCATAAACCCTCCCTTATTTTGCAATCCCGGTGGATAGACCTGATCCAGGGCCTTCATGTAATGGCAGCATCAAGCCAGAATCACTCTGAACACCCTGCAGAGCCATGGAGGGTTGGTAGACACTCACTGTATTCAACACAGAATTAAAGCAGAGTATGATGAGATCCTGCCAACACACTGCTCAACTTGAGGAAAAAAAACCACCCAAGCTCCAAATAGCTGTGCAAAAATAGCAAATGCACATTCAATGGGTCTCGACAAGCCACTCAACATTTTCATTTTGGTAAATCCAAAACATAAACTGGGCATTTAAATTCCAATCAGCAGGCATTTTTATGTTTACATAAAACAGCTGCTCAACACACAACTTCATATACAAATTTGACTACTCCAACTTCTTATGTCAGTAAAAATAATGAAGTATATCTCATAAAACAGCCTATGTATAAAAATGGATCCTCTCTCATTTCCACCCCCACCTCTAGCTTTCCTTCAAATCCAGCGACATAAAGGGGATGGATGGTACTCCTCAGCGCAGTGTAAGCCGTGATCCTAATTTCCTGTCAGGTTACTCACACTGTCCTGTTAGCTCAGGCCTGTGGTTAGCCTTCCTGCTGGTGAGATAGCTGTTTCTCAGGGTCTCACTGCACTGGGAGCAGCGTGGCACTGCCGCCTGCCTGCAGCAACACACATCACCTTCCCCGGCTCTGGGAGGGCTGCGGGGATTTTCTCCCTTCTCTGTGTTCATTTAGCTCCTCAACGCTGAACAGACTGTTCAGTCTTCACACACACCATGACTGCACAACCATTGCCTTCCCTTCCCTTTTTTTTTTTTTTTCTTTTCCTGATAGTCTTTGTCTTTTAAGAGTTTCTGGTTGCTATGGTGAGGGCACCAGAGAAATGCTAGAAGGAAATGAAGGCCAGAAGGACTTGCATACCATAACTGAAATAAGGGGGTCTGATGGTGCAGCAAATACATGTTTACTCTTTGAAAGGCATAGTTAATCTGTATAACAAGCAACATATGACTGCTTAGCATGCAGACAAAACTGGTTTTAATTGCTAAGTTGGAAAATATTTAAAAAAACCTCAAAACAACCAACCCATCTTTTCAAATTTTGGATATACTATAGAGCAAGTATCTCGGACCCAATAAGCAATAAAATTAGTCCACTGCAGAAATGCAGTACCTTTCCTTTAAAAATAACAACACTCTACCTGAACCTCCTCAAACTGAAGACATTACTAAAATAAACCTAAATGGCTTTATCCTGAAGATTGGCCAGCAGTATCTCTGGATGCTTTCAGGCTGCTCAGATAGCTGATATTAATTTCTTTCCACCTTTCTAACAGACACAGAACAGCAAACACGTGGGTGCTATCAGATTCTCTGGGCTGTCAGATGTTCATGGGCTACATGCAGTATTAAGCAAACACGTCTGAGAACTCACTGATAATGTCAGGACATTCTCTGTGGGCAACGGCCATAAAACTCCTATGATTTGTTTAAGGCTTATTATGAACAGACTCTAACACATTAGCAAACATCAGAGGTAATGGAAATAGCTTTTCAGTAGCTTTTAAGTTATTTAATTTAGGAATGGGAAATTGCACATCAGAGAGGAGTAGTCAGATTGCACACTAGTATGGGACCAAACAGCACATCAGAGAGATGCAGCAGTTTGATGTCTGAAGATGTCTGGTTAGGGCTGTAGCCCTTACAATAACTCGCACTGAACAAAACATACCGTGGTTCCTGAAATATATTCTCTCATTTATTTTCTTGCTACAGGATTTAGATTTTCCTACTTGAAAGAAAGAAAAAAAGCTTGTTAATAAAACCAGATTAAATCGGTACCTAAACTTCCTGCTGTATGACAGTGATTAACCCTTTAGGTTTGCACCTTTGCTCAGAGAAAGTGCATGTTCAAAGCTCACCTCAAGTCCATACATGCTTGTGTATTTTTAAGACAGTTACTATCTTTGCTACATACACCTCATATTTACTGATACTTGCCAGAAGATGAGTCAATGACTATTTCTCTGATCTGAATCCATATATCGAGACTTAGTGAAGATAAGAACGCATATATCTAAGGCTGGGTGAAGATTTACCAGCAAGCAAGCTCTTCTTTAAAATATGTCTGATAACCTCTCTTCCTCTTCTTCTAAACACCTTCAAACGATATCCTCCTCGTCAACTGGAATAATCCAGAAAAGCAACAAAGTTCCATGAAAATGTCTAATGCAATGTAATTCTGCAGCTATAGAACAAAAACCCTATGCACAATGCTCATCAATCAATCCTGAACCTGTGTTACACAGACCGGCAACAGGAAAAATATTTTCTGGACATTTTGTGATGAATTTTAAATTCAGGAGATCAAGGTAATTGTTTTCAGTCCTGAGCCTCAAGAACAGGATGGCCTATGGCAGTGGGAACCTGGAAGGAATACTGCCCCTTCCACCCCCAAATCAGAAAATCAGTTGTGAAATTTGCTTGATGGACATTTGGTCACAGATAACGTACAAAAATGCTTTTATTTCCTCACATAAGAAATCACAGCAGGGTTCGTCTAAATTTTCTATATCAAGGGAGAATAAAAGAAGATACTTGAGGGGAAATTGCAGCTCAGACAACTCCTCTTCGTGCCTGATCACACACTCAGCTCCCACGTTCCTGTTTTTCCCTGAGCCAAGCAGGCAGCAGGCCCCTGGCTTATTTGGACAACTGCTCCCTTACACAACAAAACCTTGCAACTTATTGGCAGCTCCAAACAGACACTTTCCAAAAAGCGCTGGGCTCAGCTTCTCTTGCAGCAGGACACTAACAGCGGCCCAGCAGCTCTTTGTCCCTCGACCTTCTATTAAAACAGTTACCTAAACTCAGGGGTTGCCCCTCTTCACACCCCTTCCTAAAATCTGCACGCTAACACTGCATCTATTGAAAAAAACACCACAGGGGCTGCAGCAAAGGGACATTAATTACATCTGGCAGACTTGGCAAAAGGTGCCCCAAAATGTTAATGTTAATCATCAGATTCAACAGTGCCATCAAAAGGACCAAAAAAGAACACACATACAAATCCAAAAAAGATCTCTCTAACTTATTTTTACCTCTTAGGCTAAAGATTTAGTCTTTGCTGTGGGTCCTGGCTATTCATTATGTGAATATTTTAATAGGAAGGGGGAGACTCTGATCACATTTTACAACTGAGTGTTTAACATAAAATTATCATGATTTAAGCATTATGCAATACCTCCTTAGAATACTTTCTTTATAAAAGACCCTGGCTGCAAACCCAAGCTTGCACAAATTGACTTGAAAAATAATAAATTCCTTAGTCAACAGGTTCACATTATACTCAAAGCAACACACAGATCCAAGAGACACTCCAGGACAACACTTTAGCAAACAATCCTGTTATTCATGGATGACTATAATAGAGTGATTACCAACAGCTGTTTGCAATCTTATTACATATGGAAAAGCTTCAAAAAAAGTTACAGAAGCAGCACCCCACCTTACAGAGGAACTGAAGGGAGAAGGATCTGTAAAGTTACTTAACCCCTTCTCAGTCCCCATTATTCTCACTGCTCAACATCCCCACAGACTCACCCTCACACAGGCCTTGCTTGCTACCTATGGCTTCAAAATACTTGAGGCAACAGTATGACTTTCCAGTGTATTCATCAAGTTAAGCCCATAGTATACAGGCATTAGAATACAAATTAAAACTACTTTGAGTGTGGCTCAATAGATGTAACCGAATTATATGTCGCCTACGCAAGCATTGAACTCACACAACCAGTAGATGGGTGCTAATATGGCCGAGTACAGGTATGACTACCCCCAAGGACAGAAAAAGAACACACAGTCTCGCTTTTAAATAAACTTAACCCAATTATAGGTGTTAATTAAAACATTCTTGATGCAAAGGTTAGGTTAATATTCAAACCCAGAATGCAGAACACCAAGTAATGCCCTAATTTGTTTCTATTTGACCGGTGACTCCTTCACTCTCTTCCCTGCCCCTAAGTTCTAATTAAGTACCCTGCAGCCAGCTACATCTTTTTGTAATACTGCAACGAAGCATAAGAATATAAAAGCACCCGGGGAAAAACCAACACAATAAAGGCTGCTTGTTCACAGACAAAACAGTATGAAAACAAAATGCTGGATAATCTCTTTAGTGACCCGTCTTAGGAGACGGTCCAGAGATATTCTATCTAGCTGTGACACAGATTTCTTTTTCGGAGTCTCCAAAAATAACACCCTTTCCTTTTTATTCCCCCTCAATGGCACTCACAGGGCTCTGGAGTATCTGAGTGACTCTCTTCCTTTGCTCCATCATGTTGAAGTCCTGTCTGAGGTCAGGAGACATGTTTCTCTCCCGCAGATACTCTGGGTCGTTCTCATTGATGCGATCGAAGTACCGCTCTTTGTGGGGCATCGTGGCCGGGGGAGGAGTAGTGACCACCACCTGACTGGTATCAGTACTCATGCTTCAGCAGGGCAGAGGGCAGGCTTCACCTGAAACACGTGAAAAAGAGGGAAGAACGGTTAACAATTCAAAGGAGGAAAACTGCATATAACTTCCAAGCCTGGACACAACTAATGCTCTTTTTCACGTCCACAGAACACCATCTGAAATGGAAGGAGAACAGGTGAACAACAGTCATCATAAGAAAACTAAAGAAAAATTCTAGGAAAGTGTTTAAAAATCATTAACAAGTTCTCTGATAATGCATAACCACCTCTATTCAAGTTAAAATGAAACTCCACACAACTAAGAATGAAATTTGAAATGACCATTATATATTTTATGACAAACTTTCCTGTATCATTTTAGACTGCACTTATCACCCCCCAAGGTTTTTATATAGCTCTCCTTCCCGAGCTGTTCAAGCAAACACACCCAGAAGACAAGGCCTCTGTTTAATATCTGCTCAGAGCTCATCTCCCAACCTGAAGGAAGACATTCCTCAATTACAGCATTTCCAAAGCATCTCATAACCGCAGCTTCAAGACAAGGCATCAGGCCACTCAAAGACCACCAGGAAATTTCTGCAGAGCTCCAGCTGGTGTCTGTACTTTCAGGAGACACTTGAGGGCAACTGCAGAGAAGGCTGTACCTTGGGTTACACAGGATTGAGGCTACATCCGCAGCAAATAGCTGAGTTTTAGCTTTTCTCCTTTCGTGAGCAATTGTATGCAAAGATTCTCACTGAAGCTCATTACTTTAAGAAAGAAAAAACACCCCAAAAACTTTCATGTCTTGGTAGAAGGCTCAAAATCTCATTAAAAAACCTGATAAGCATTTTTACATGCAAACAGAACTGGATCAAAAACAAAGGAGAAGACACCTGTATTTTCATACAAAGAATAAGGCTGAGAAGCACACTCAAGAACACCATTCCTCAAAAGGCTCCTGAAGAGGGAGGGATGCTTTCTCAGGTTTGAGGAACAAAGAGAAGCAAGATTTGAAGGAAGAGATAGTGCATTATGAAAATGCACATTTTAACACGCAAATATCTACATTCAATAATATATGTAATACAAAAATATCTGCATGCAAATATATTTCGTATGTAGATAATTCACATCTTCAGAGGGAAAAAGCCAAAGTGTTAAACAGTGTGGTTTGACATTATGGTATCAGTAGTTTAAAGTGTCCTTGCTTGGTGGCACAGTTCACCCACCCCTCATTCAGGTCACTGTAAACACTGTTTGGGGTATTCTGTGAACAGTGAACCAATGTGGAGCATCTGAACTGTTTCAGCTATAACCTCACGTATTTCCCAGGTGAAGCACTGGGAAGCCCTGTCGAAACCAGCTCCAGCAGCCCAAGCCCTCCTGCCTGCAGCAAGTCCTGTCGGTCCTTGGGCTGCACCCTCTGCTGTGCAGCCACACCAGGAACGAGGCTGGCAGGAGGATGCAAATCGGTTTTCAGCCAGTTTCCCACATTGATTCCCAAACGGCTTTGCTGACACAATGAAAGGGAGAGCACAAGGATGAAATCCTGGGGCACCGCAGCCCTGCAACCAAGTATGAAACCCCAGACAGAAAACAAGACAGATACCACCTACGGAGCTGGGAAAGCATTAGCAGCTAAGAGCCAAGAAAACCACATCTACGATTTTCTTGTAAATTTGGGATCGAGACGAAATACAACAGTTTCTACAGGCTGTAATTGGTTTTGTTCTTTCTGACCTCTTTTTTTGTTTTGTTTTGTTTTTGAGAGACACACACGTGATCTGGGATGCAATGTTATCCAGCTGCACACACATAGCTCCCAAGAGGTACCTGGCATGCTGGATGAACATACCATGTTCTGGGATGTATAATTCACATCCTGGAGACAAGCTCCATGAACTCTGATGGCTTCATTCCAGAGGCTGTGGAAACACATCGGTGAGTTTTTCATTTGCTGCTCGGGTGCAACACAAGTTCACTCAGCATTTGCTGACTGACCGCCGGGAAGCCTGGTATGTGTGATCAGTTTGGGGCTGCTGGGGAGAAAACAAGGGGCTTGCTTCAAGGAAGAGAGGGTTTGGGAAAAATCTAGTAAAAGTATAAAAGGAGCTTAAGTTTTTCTAAAGAATTAACTATTGTCTTTCCCAAGTGGGAGCACTGAAGCAGAAGGATAAGCCTCCTGGGTTAGTGCCTGGGAATATGATCACTGCTCAGCTTAAAAATGTAACCTTACCTTATAAATGTAACCATGTATTAGGTCTCCACTTCTCTAATCTGAGTGTACCTCCCCCTTTCTCCCCCCACCCAAAGTGATGAGGTTTAAGATGAGAAAGAAAAAAAGTATCAGGAGAAAACAAAAGATCTTGAGCTCTCTCTCCAAATGCCACAAGGTTTGAAGAGCTTGAGAGCAGACCTGTCAGTTTACACTGTTCTCCATTTGTTCTCCACTGGGCTATGAACCTCCACCTGAGCCAGAACAGACACTTTCCAGCACCTGCAGGTAACTGAAAGCATTGTAGAAATGCAGATAGCAAGAATCTTGCTTGAATTGGTGACTAGCCGTGACTCTTGCTCTTTTCTGCCTTCCCAGGAGTTGTCTTATGTGATTGGTTTTTTCCCTAAAATGCTCCTGAGTCCCGTTACCCCCAAGCAGCAGACTTGCTCAGCTGCTGATCCACTCAGTTGACTGGATCAACTACACGCATGTCTGAACTTCAAAACAAGTTTACTGTAATTATTATAGGTTTACAGGACATAATTAGTTCAAGTCCGTTACTGTACAATTCATTCTTACAGTGACAGAAAAGCCCATTCATCTGTAAAAATGACACAAACGTGGCTAGCAAAACCTAAAATCCACAAAAGAGATTTTTCTAATTGCTTTGGACTTTTATTTTTTCCTTTAAGCCTGGTTTGTTACCTCTAGCCATTAAGATTATAACATTAAAGTCCTTGTACTACAAACCCCCCTCCATTACTGAACATAATATGAGTATTGGGCCCAGTTGTTCTTATTAGGTCTGGTTCAATGCCTGCTCTGTTGGGCCCAGGCTGACTCTCATATAACCCCTACTGTATCCAGGAAAATTTTTCAACAAATCAGCCATTTTTTTATTATTTATTTGCATCATCCACTGATTTCTTTTTAAGAAAGAGGACATTTGTTAAAAATGCGATTGGCTTTTGGGGATCAAAAAATCAGTACCTCCCCTTCTCAGCACAGAACTGGCAATGACATAAAAGTAAGTATTTACAGAAAACCCAGATCCCAAAAATCTATGAATGGTGATAAAGCATCCTCTCCCCCTCCCCTTTCTTTTTCTTTTTCTTTTTTTTTTTTTTTTTTTTCCAATATTCTTTTTTCTAGNTTTTTTTTTTTTCCAAGATACTTTTGCCTAGAGGAAAAATCAGCTTTCCTGGAAGGTAACTTTTGGCTTCCACCCCTTCCAATGATGTGTTTATGAATTACAGAAAGTGAGGTCCCACCTTCCTGAGCAGTACTAGCTAACATTTCTTCTGCTTGCTCAAGACTGGGGCACAAGTAGGAATGAGAGGCCCTACAGCAACAGGACACTTTATCTAGACTGGTCAGAAAGGACAAACATACAGAGAGAAATCGAACAAACTAGGATCTGATTCTATCCTGGTGAAAGACATCACTCTCACTCAGCTGAGACACACATTTTAGCCCACATTTTGGCCTAATATGCACATGCTGACATGCTAAAAAGAGATTCAAAGCATATGGAAGAGCAATTTCCCCACCCATGGTAAAACTGCTCCAACGGGGGCAAGAGAAACTAAGAATACCAAGTCAGAAGGGATAAATTTTTGTTACACAGAATCTTCATCTCTGCCGAAAATACTTTTAGGAACCTGTGAAACGAAGAGGCTCACAAGCTCTTGCTACAAAGTAACTTGTTCATCTAACTCTGCTTCCCCTTTCTAGTTCTGCCCTCCTGGTTCATGCTGAACTCAATTCTGATACAAAAGAAAACAGGTCGTGTCCTCCCGTGCTTTGATGCCTTATATAGCTCATGGGTTTGGCCTCCATATCCTGCTCTGTATTTTATACTCGTAACTGGGCTAGAGAGAAAGTAGAACATTTGCCCCCCCCCATCCCATCAGGAAGCTGTGTATCTCCCTACTTAGGAGGAAGTTCTAGTTAACAAAAGCTTCCAGTTTATTCCAGGAACTTGGAACTGTTGATTTTAAGTTGCAACATTACATCCTGAGCATCCTTATCTGACACTTCGTAAAGTCTAAGTAATGTGCTGTGCTGCATTTGTTGCAAATAACTATTTTGAACGTCAAATCACCAAAAAAAAACCCCAAAAAACCAAAAAAAAACAACCCACAAAACAACAAAAAACCAGCTCAAAGATAATAATGAGGTCAGAGAAACAAAGAGTACTAAAGACAAAAAGTGCAAGAGACGAAATGCAAGAAAAATTTATCTTGCCAAAGAACTCCCCAGAAAGCACTGACTTGATATATTTATATCTTTCATAACGTACTGAATGTATATAAAAATAAATACCACCACAAGACAGAGTAACAGAAAAGGGACCAAATCATTACATCACCTAGCAACGGAACATTAACCTACCTTTTATGCTGATTTTTTATGGCTGGCTTCAGACATCTCCATTTTCTCTATGCAGTACAATCCATCTTACTGAGAGTTTCCAGCCCTGCAAACCTGCAGTGTGTGTGCTGCATCTTTAACCAGAGCGACTGATCTCAGGTCTGAGCACTCGAGTGAGACTACACCGCATGTGAGCGGCTCCTTTCTAAGGAGCACGTTGTGCTATCCTGCTCTTGCTATTCCTCGTCTGCTTGTTTTTAAGGAACAGTCTGCTCTTTCTTCCCCCCACCCTCCAGTATCTTGTCTGCCAGGAGACTTGTTGGAGGCAAACTGGGTGTTTCTTGATCTCAGTTCCAGCCTCCCTATGAAACAGGCAGGTTCCAGTCTGAATCAAAGACTTGGCTTCAGAGAACACCTCCAGCTGCGTAAGTAAGCTGGCACAAGGACACACACTTAAGGAATATGAGGGAATGCTTAATGGGGACAGGGAAATATGGAGGAGAATATGGATGGAGAAAAGCGTCACCAGTGCTATTTTCTTGCATTAGGAAGTCAATGCTTCATCCTCCCTCACGTAAATTTTAGTAATGACATAGAATTGAATCTCTTTTAGGGCAAAAAATGTAATTAATTTTTTAAGTCTCCTGATCGGGACATCAAATACCATAAATATTTGACAAGGAGATGACAGATTATCATTATTATTATTATTATTATTATTATTATTATTATTATTATTATTATTATTATTATTATTCTTTTATTTATGTTACAATGGGTTTGGGTTTCATTTATACATCCTACTTTACACAATGTTCAGACATCAGCATTTTCTAAATGCAATTTGTGGAACTGAAAATAAAAAGATAGGTAGCATTTGTTCAAAACTGTATTAACTGATCTTGCTAATACACTGTCATCCTGTGTGCTGGCACTCAAGCCAAACTACACACTTGAATTGACACAATATAGTATTTGCATTAAAAAAATAAAGTAGTCACACCTTCTCCCAACCTTCCCAGCCACTCAATCTTTCTCCCTTTATCACATCTTCCTATTCATGCCAGCAAATGCTTCCAAGGTCAGATGGTGGAATGGGTAGGAAAAACTACTCTATGGCTGAGTTTCAGAGGTTTTTTGCCTTTGTTGTTGTTTGTTTTTCTTGTTTGTTTGGTTTGGTCTGGGGTTTTTTAAATTTTTTTTTTAAAGTGGATTTATTTTTCAGCTGTATCAGCTCCCCTGCCAGTTAACTGCATATCTACACAAACGTTTGTTCTGAAACAAAGATAATGATGATACAGGGGTGTCTAATACCACTTCTTCCAGTAGCAATGCAGCCATAAACAATTTGTCATGCTACAGCCCAAACTGGTTACTAATCAAATACTCTAATATAGCACTGCATATTTAATTTAAGTCCTTCTGCTTTAAACAGAGCAAGATAATTATTTTATTCATCTCTTTTCCGATACCACATTAGAGAGACTATATGGAGGCAAGATATATTTTTCCTAAGAAATAAGAACTTGAGTGTATTTGAACACCATTCTTGTGTTGCTGTGTTAAATGTAAAACATTATTTTTGCCCAGTTCTATAGTGCCATGTTAAAGTCCACATGAATATTCAAGCTGTGCAACTCATGCTTTACTCGGCGTAAACTGGAACTGAGCCAGATGCTCTCTACTGCCAAGAAGTGAGAACCAAGTGGGTTGCTGAAAAACATCCAGAATATGAGGGCTACACCCCTACCTTTAACTGAAGATGTGACATTTCTTCCCCGTTACTGAAGCCTCCTTATAATGCACCCAGACTGTAGCAGGTGCAGTCTGCACCTCCACATTTGCAGGCCAGCCTGCCAACATTTTGCAGCACAAGCAGTGGGGGGAAAAACCTCCCAAGCCTAGAATGATGGTTTGATGTATCCAATATGCTCTACCACATGGCCTTAAATGCTACTTGCATGTGTTGAGTCTCATAAATGAACTTGCATGCTTAACCCTGTAGCCCCAAACTACTTGATTCATTCACATTTTAGTATTCCTTCACTGCTGCACGAGCTGTTCATGATGGAGGGAACTCTTGATGAGTGAGTTACGCAGTTACCCTTTCCTAAGAGACAGTGTGATAAAAGACAAAACTGCTCTCAAAAGCAGAGCCTCTAGAATCCAGATCCAGGGTTCACCCTGCCTACTATGGAAACTGTCACCTCTGCTTGGGTACACAGGGTGACTGGTCCTATGAACCAGTGTGGACAGAGACTATTTCTAAGGCAATTAAAAAAAACAATGATCTCCTTCAATTGAATAAAACCACCAGAACAGCTAACACATTATTAAACTGCAAAATAGTTTCTGTACTCACTAGACTTGAAAAGCATGTCAGTCCTACTCACATCCATTTTTCCTCTGTTTTTCTCTCATCTTCGATGCTATACTGAAGTTCATGAAAAAGCACAGTAAAAAATTAGTTCTATGATGAGAATGTAAGTTTCTCCTGGTTTAAGCTATTTTCATACAGGGTATTAAATTAAAATTTCATGCATAGGATATGAGATCACTCAAAAATATCTGAACGTTGAGCCTAAATAATCTGCTTCTATCCAAAGGCAAGACTGTTGTTTGCGAAGCGTGTCCTCACCGTAGCAGGAAGCTAAGGACATGTACTGGAGCTGCCAGGGAAAAGAAAACCTCTCCCTATGACATATGCAAAAAGCTGCTCTCACACAAAGCACAGATGCACTGAATGACAACAGTGGAAATGAAGTTACTTCCCCTCCTCTAACATGTTTCATTCCACTACGACTTTGCTCCAGGATAAAAATTCATCTGCCATTCACAGGAAGTCCCCTCCCCACGCCACTGCTCCAGAGGATTTGGTAAGGACCAGAGCAGCATGAACTGCTGCAGATTTTCAAGCTGCAAGTGTTCTGAACCTGTTTTGAACGCAGAAGACATGTGGCAGAGGAGCCAGCCAGCACAGCGATGGCAGCAGTGCCGTTGCTCCGGCCCTCCCTCAGCCAGTTCACAGGCAGCAGGAGTGCTCCACCTGCAAGAACTCAACCAAGTCTCCTCTGAAAGTGGTTTCTTTTGGCAAACCCAACTGAAGATACAAGCACTGGCCCTTTCCCAATGCCCCCTCAAAGCTTAGACAATACAGGGAATAAACTGCGTATCCATGGGACCACAAGAAGGCCCAGGCCCTCCCAAGCTGCTCCCATCAGCACAGCCCATTTCAGAGCTGACCCATAGGGTAGCACTGGTAGGCTCTCCCAGACTGGCAGTGCATTTTGGTTCTTGCTGACCCTACTTTGTTACCCTTCTTTTACAGAGAACACCATCTACCCGCTCACGTCAAACCCATTTGACTGCCTGGATACAAAAATAACAAATATTATTAGCAAATATTGACATACTTCAAAGAATCTATCAGTCATCTCAGCACTTACTGGGAATTAATGTCCTGAATTTACCCATTCCCGACAGCAACCAGTGCAGAGTTAGTATCAATAAGAGATACAAGCAAACTATGCTTACGGAGCAGAAATAAGATTATTTATTTGTGTTTGACTTTTACTTAAGTCATGGAACCCCTCAAAATAAAGCCAGGGTGCTTTAACCCCTAATGTGTATTTCATTTTTAATAGAAAAACAGAAATGAAGACATAAGACACATATATCAGTTTTCAAGAGGACTAACTGCTTCTTCCTTTTGGTTTTAAGAATTCCGATGAAATGCAAATGTTGCAGCACCAAAGATGCTTCAACTTTTGGTTCTCACGACCCTGTGCCTATTCATGACCCAAGAGGACCCAGTAGATTACAAATGAGAGGGGAATAAAAAGGGAAGCCAGTATTTTGAATTCATCTAGATTCAGAGATATCCGGATAATGAAAAAGCATGGCAGTATTTTCCAAAATATTGCAACATTAAGACAATATAAAGCACTTTTTTATTTTTAAAGGCTTATCTAAGTAATCACTTGTGCTTAAGTCACCTAAAAATATTTCACGAGTCAGTAGACAACAGAGAGCTAAATTAAAAGATTACGTTCTGGTGGCACTTATCCGTATTAAGCTGTGAAAGTACGCAAACACATAACCCGCACACAGACAATGGCTGGAAAATCTCCCTGAACCTTTGGAAAAGATGAAACCTGCGTTCCTCCATAGTATCAAGTAAGAACTTCTCCATGAGAAAAAACATGCAGCTGGAAAAGCTGATTGCAGCCAAAACCTCTCGTATTTTGCAACACTCTATTTCTCTTGCAAAGCCTCCAGTTTCCTCTGGTGACTCTTTTCTTGGGGTGCCCCTGAACCGCACAGATGCGGGGGAGCCAATTACATTCTTTATGCAGATCTACACAGTCGTGGGGCAGAAGCAGCAAGTTTTTTATGTAAATTTTCTTTTTAAAATCCCACTGACTCATACCAACCTGAAAAGCACTATCTGGAGTAACAAGGGTTACTCTCAGCAACCTTCAAGAGCCCTCCTCGGTCACTGGTACAACGTGTGACCTTAGAGAGCCGGGAAAACTTACTGATGCCAAGGCACATGAAAAGCCTTCGTGATTTATGGCAGCTTGATTATCCTGAGAAATGTCATGGCCAAAGCAGCTGCCTCCTGTGTTTTGCTGGAGGGTCAGAGGCTGCAATGGTGGGCAAACCAGTTGATCGACACGGGGCAACTGCTGGATTGTGCAGATACTTACACGAACAACCGATCTCGTGTATGGCAGCACGCAGCCAAACCTTTTTATAGCCCAATCCCCTGGAGTTCCTCTCTCTTCACACCAAATCCTGACCTTTACCACCACCGACAGCTCCGTGTAGACCCCATTTTAAGACCACCATCATGCACTGACCATACAGAATTGCAGCTCAACACCCTCTGTAATTTGTAAGTGAGGAATGGGAAACCTGGCCAACAGCTAATCTCAGTAGGATATTTGTAACTGCAGGCTCGGGGAAAAGATGAAATTGTGCCAGGTCTTCGATCATAAAGTCTTCAGGACAAATTGTATCTTTATTTATATTATGCACCACACCCTGCACGATTCCCCCCAGTTCATCTTGGGACCTCTGAATCATGCTGACATAAATTTTAAATAAAGAGCAACTAACACAAGTCACATTAATACACCAATATCAGCTTGACCATGTCAAAATAAATTGGCCAGCCTCTCAAAAAATGGAATTTTAACATTTTACTGACTTATATGTCATTCTCACATTGAACAGAAAGCAACAGCATTTTAAAAAAGCTGATTTATGATAGTTGTAGTCAAAAAACTCTGAAAATCTTAGATAACGCAATCACATATATTGATTTCAAATATGAACAAGAGGCTTAGTGGAAATGTTATAGCTGTCTTAAGGTTTTTAACTGGAATTTAAAAATAGTAATTTTAGGGATCAATGCCAGCCAAGTCCAGGTCTGACTGTGCAGGAGGCACATTGCCGCTGATTTGCCATGAGAAGCGTGGAAAAAAACATAGGCACTCGAAAAAAAAAAGCTACACCTTTACTTTAGTAAGTGCTACAAAAAGCAAGCTCAAATTGAGGTGTAGAGGGAAAGCTCTGTTGATAGGATTTTAACGGCTTCTATCAGCCACGGGATGGCTGGACAAAAGGGACAAAAAGCTGTAAATCACTATTCCCAGATTATTCTGAGAATCATTCTGTCACCCCATTTAAGACTCCAAAGGATCTTGCTTTTTTCCCCTATTTTCAGAGTTAATTTTCCCTCAATACATTGAAAAATTTTTCTCCTCCTTGGTCCATTTACAAACAGGAATGTTCATGAACGTCAAAATGTAACACGAAAAAAGTCAACAAACATGCAGAATTTGATTTAGGTTAAAGGGGCATCCCTAATTCTTACAAAATTATCTTCAGAGGACTTAAGTTAAACACACCTTACGCTACAGTTTTTCATGTTCTCCCAGCTGACTCAAGGTGATCCTGTCCCTCTCAACTCACGTTTCAGCTCCCCACCTCTCAAAACACTATCCCCCCCTGGCTGTGCCAGCACACCTCTCCATGAAACTTCAGTCTACACTGGTTACACAAAGGGATCAGGGTTAAAAATAATCTGGGCAAGAAGGGCACGGGAAAGTGTGGAGCAGAGAAGGGCCACAAGGGCCTGGCTGCCCTCACCGAAAGTTCAAAAGGCAGCTACTTTATCAGCTGTGTTCAAAGCATGTTGCTTTAATTATCCTTCCCAGGGAAATCCCTAGGATTTATGGTGGTGCAGAAACACTTTTTCTGTGTATAGGCACATGGCTAATATTGTCTTCAGCTTGCTGGAAAACAATAAAAAAACCCCACAACCAATTACCTAACTAGTAAATACAAAAAATTTCATTTGCTTTCAATGTTTAACCTATATAATTATGTACATCAGTCTCAACTGACTTGGCCTGAATTTGACCTGCTTCTTGTCTCTGCCACCTTTTGCTCGTGGTACTAGAAAAGTAAATTGAATTTATAGAGCCAAAGGTCTTCTACACCTTCAGGAATGGAAAGTTACTCCACTGAATCTCAAGGAAGCCTGTCTGAAGGCAGAGGGTTATTTTGGACTTAACCACAGCACTGGACAGAGAAGCAGACATGCCCAGAGCAGTAGCCAGCACATCCCTGAATAAGTGCTGAAGATTTACTAACAAAAGCTTTGGTAAGGCTCACACTGCAGGGTATGGTGAGTCAGCATCAGCCACAGTAGTAAGAGTAGTATTTTAAAAGTCAAAAGTAGAATATAGAAATATTTCATAATTAGGTTACTATTATTTTCCAGTGCAAGCAAGCAATTATCTACTGTTGTCCCATAATTCTCCTTCTCCGTTGTTACTCATAAGCACTGGAAACTTGGATAAAATAAAGAGACTCCACAGCAAACAACTCTGGTATCACCAGACCATGGATGAATCCTGGCATGCTTTGCAAAATCCTGGGGACTTGCAAACATCTGTGATGGTTGTTTCTAGAACGCAAAGCCAGCTGACACTGAACACTTGTCCTAGACATTCACCCTCTCTTCTGCCCTAAGCAGTTCATGAAGCGTATTTTTCACGTCTAAAAAGGAGACCAGAACTTCCTGGCAGCCAAGGCAGCACAAACACCATCCACCAGAAACTGCTTCAGAAGACACTTTATACTACTGCATTGGCACACAAATGAAGAAAAGATGGTTTCTCCTCAAATCATGGACTTGAATGAGCTGCTGCATCAGTGACTCAGAATCCCAGTTGCAAAGACCTCAGTTATAATTTTGAAGGCACATACAGCCTTTGATCAGTCACACATGCAGCAGGAAGGACTCTTCCTCAAGTCTTTTCACAAACAATTCTTCCAGTTTTGACTTCTACTGTTTTTTGTTTGTAATTCCAAGAACATTCTGAAGCCAACAGATATATTAGATGGATTTGCCTCCTAGATAAAACTAAAAACATGAGAGTTGTTTTATTTGAATTTCCAAAGCTCATTTGTAAACCGGGCCTGAAAATGCTATTTGTTTGTTTGCATTTCAACTTGTTTATATTTATATCGAATGCAAGTATCAGACATGTTACCCATGGGCTGGAGTTCAGAGCCCAAGTGCAGAGACATGTGGGGGCAAATTTTTCTCTCAACTATAACATTATGATTTAAAAGCAACAAATTTAAAAATCAGTTAACAACTGTAAAAATTACATTGCTTTCTGAGCTATGGTGATATTTATTTTCAAATATTTGAATAACTCACAGAAACTATCCTGGGTAAGTGGAATTTCAGTTCATATCATAAGTACTGATGATACAAAAAATGTTTGAGGTTAGAGAGATCACATCTGTTTGAGGAGTGAAGGTAAGGAACACCCTTTCTAGGTCTTTCAGTTATTTTTTTCACTTATGTATTGGGCATTTTGTGGTTTTTTTTTTTTTTTAAACATCTGTAAAAACCTAACGTTGTTCAAAGCATTAAAGATCTCCACATTAAGGCAAGAACATGCCAAAAAATACCACAAAACTTGACTAATAAAGTGCTGAATAACAGGTGATTAGATGCTTGCCAAAGGCTCATTCATGACAGCTCTCACAGTCGTGCTGGAATGTTGTGGAGGACGACACCGACCCAGGGCAGACGGAGCTCTGGATTAACCACAGTGGGGATGTGGAGGAACCGCATCTTTTTTTGGAACTCACTTCTTAATCCAGAGAGGAAAAAGGGAATCTGCAGGACTAATCTGGTCTCAGGAGTCTGATCTCAAAGGTTTCTGGAAGTGTTGAAGTGGGTGATGCTTTTAGAGTTGGGCAGTATTTAGATTTTTTTTTTTTCCTTCAAGATGCATTGCTCTAACTTGCGAATTTATTGCATTATTTTGGGCAGGGAGATGGCTGGATTTCAATTTTTTTCAATCTCAGTTATTGAGTGATGCTTCCAGCGTGCATTGATATAAGCATGTCAGATGCCATTTGTGGGTTGCTATGGGTTTTTCGTTCTGTTCTTTTTAATTGCCTGGCAAATTGCTAAGGAATTTTGATTTCAGCCTGCCTCATCAGTATTGTGTTCTCTCTCTGTGACAAATTTTCAAAACTGATTAGAGTTTGTACTGCAAAGCAGTCAGGATGAAGTGATGAAAAGCATACAAAGTTTTGTGCTTCATGAACAGACTTGAGACCTCTGGCTTCAAATTCAGAAAACTGGAATTCATAATGAAAAACACTCCTACCTGGCACACAACCCCCATCCCTCACAGAGTGCAATTATACAATTATGTTATATGAAACTTGAAGAAAGGTTTTCATTACATCTATCCTGTGCTCATTTTCCTGTCATATTCAATGGTGTTGTTTGCAATCGTGTGATATTGGGCTAGAAGACTCGTGGTTTCTACAAGACTAACAGGGAAGGTGTATTTTTTTTGAAGTTATTTTTAAGCATCACATTCCTGAGGCACTGGATAAAAAGCTTTCAATAATTATACATCTGATATCTAAATAACAAAACATGAGAAATAAGTAAACAAACAAATCCATCCCTTCCTGGCCCCCCCTGGCGTGGTGCAGCAGGTCATGGGCATGCCTAGCTGGCCAAAAGTAAGTCAGCAGCTATGCTGAGCTAACAGCACATTCCACCTTTTCATTCTCTGTTGGAAACTATTGCCCACAACAGTAAGTGCTCCAAGTTGGCGGTTTCATCCTTGTGTGGGATATCCACAAAAAGTAATTACTAAGTGCTGCTTTGTATAATTGTGACAGCACTTTCACAAGTTCGGAAACACAATTAATGCCAAGGTTACATGTCTATGTTAGATGGGAATAGTCAATACTTCTCTTTCTTCTTAATAAGCAGCATTTGTGCCCATGGTGGGAGTACTTCCTGAAATATGAACAAAGCAACAGGTATGTCTGGAAATTTAAATTTAAAAACAGCATGAACTCTCAAAGCATTCTAAAGGCTAGCCAGTGTTAAAACTAGTGCCTACAAATAGCATAGGTTCATACTTCTGAGAGGAGACAAGCATTCAAAATTCCCCAAGTGCCAGTGAGCAATGACCTGAGTTAGTTCCACCTGAGCAATAAAAGCACTCAATAGAATTAAGAATTGTACTAGTAGGGGCAGAATAGGTTGATTTTTTTTTTTGGTGCCCTGTTCTTCCATTTCCAGTTGCATCATAATCACTAACAGAAAGATAAATCAATTCAAATAATGATATTCAAGTGATCCTATGCAAAAAAAATCGAAATGAAAACCACATTTTCACTGTTGTTCTTACAGCTCATCTGGCCTCCTCAGTATAACCATGACAAAAGCTTAGACAAGGGGGGGGGGAAGGAGGGAGAAAAAGAAGACTAAACCAAAAATGCGAACAAATTGTTTTATAGGCTCAAAGTATCAGTTAAGAAATATAGCTGCTCTGAAACACTTAAAGAGAACACAAAAGGGCCTGTACAATAGTATAACCTTTGGCTCTGTCTGCTAGCATCACAGTTTACACCGTTTCCATGGAAACCCTCCGCAAACATATGAATGTGCTTGTTGCATTAGATGTCGAACAGAAAATCCTTTGTGGCAACTCTGGAGGGCCATGGCCAGTGCCAACCCCCCAGCGGAATAATGCCCTTCACTATGCCTTGCCCAGCAGGCTCATGACACACTCGCTCACATGGCACAGCTGCTGCCATTGCTTGTTTTTCCTCAACTGATGTTAAAAAAAAAAAAAAGTGCACATCATAACTATTAAATATTTCTTCCCTCACGGATAGCCCATTTTATTTCTTCCCTCATGGATAGCCCGTTCTGCCCCCATCAGACTTATGGCAAAGTCTCTGGTTCTGGACTGTCAGATGCAACCCAGGAACTGCACAGTGAAGAGTGACTGGGAGGCTTCCAGCAGGCTTCCAGTCAGGACGTTGGGGAATACATTTGCATATTGAGTAGATAACTGCAGGAAGGGGATGCCACAATTCTTATTACGTGTTTAGAGGAAAACACATTCTAAAAATGTACATACATTTACATACTCAGCATACAACAGGTACACCAGTCCAGAAGATAAAGGTAGTTTCATCACCTTGTTATTTCTCATCATAGAAAGACCAACTGACTTACAAGTAACTCACTGGATGGGCTCCTCCTTCAGCAAGAGAGGCAGGAAAATTCTACCCAAGACAGAATAATGTATCATCAGGAAGGTTGGTTTCTTTATTTGATGTCAAGGGTATGTGTGTAAGTGAAAGTTGAGGGACTAAGAAACTGGTTTCTGCTTTACAAAACAGGAGCTACTGGCAAACATCTGAATGCTGTGTCCCTTCTGAACTTCCTCAAAATGCATGTCCACTCTGCAGCTCTACATATTTCACCAGCATTGAAATATGAGTGCTTCTAATTAAAATGCACCTTTAAGACAAATGGCCCACAGCTGGAACATACCTTGTTCATAGATTAAAGCATTTTCCTACACCCTTATTCCTCTGAAAAAACAAATTCTTAGTAGATAGATACTAGAATAGTAGATAGATAGTTAGATACTAGAAAAAGGTTCTTCACCCAGAAGGTGGTTGGGCACCAGAACAGCTTCCCCAGGCAAGTGGTCACAGGACCAAGCCTGACTGAGTTCAAGAAGTGTTTGGACAACACAACATGGTGATATTCCTAGGATGTCCTTCAGAGGGCTAAGAGTTGGACTCAATGATCCTTGTGGGTCCCTTCCAAATCAGAACATTCTGTGATTCTGTGACTCTGATTTCTGAGATATCAATGGCATAATTTACCTAATTACTTACAGATGCACACGGTCTCAGGAAGGAGCCATCTCCAAAGGCTACATTCAAGACCAAATCAGGTCTGTGGACTGTGCATGGATGTGACAGCCTGTTTGTGCCATTCCCTGTAGAACTGGGGAGGCCAGCACCTTTCTGTTTGCGACCAGACACTTCACCTGTGATTCAGCCACTTCCAGACCCTTGGAGTCACAGTGACAAAAATCAGCAATGTAACAGTTTTGTCATAAAAGCTGAAAAATGAAGGAAAACAGATTTTGTACCAGAAAGAAAAAAATCAAACCAAAGGCTTTCAGCTCTGCCAGCTCTCTGTTCCTATGTTTACTTCTCTCCTTTCCCAGAGGCAGCTCTGAGGGGAAGCCCTCTGTGCTCTCTCACGGCCACCCTCATCTCATGCCCACGCCCCCACACACCAGCCCAGGCCCCACACACTGGCTGCCAAATTAACTCTGAGGGCAGCCAATCTCTCCTCTTTTAGCCTCGCCTGCCCAACACAGTAACACGGGGGTCACTCAAAGCCCGCGTTGTTCCAATGCTCTAATAACCTATTGTTCTGCCTTTGCCTCGGCGAGATAAAACAGGGAGGCAGCGTTTTCTGAGGATAAGCAAATTCCCACCGTCGGCCAAGGGCTCGGCCTCACGTCAGGGCCAGCCTGTCCTGTGACTCGGCGGGGAGATGGTGGGTTTGTTTTTGTTAGCAGGCGGTTTTTGCAGGAACATCTGCTCAGGGAAGCAGTGGTGTGGCTCTCGCTACCATCGCCCGCAGGCCCTTCCCGCGGATCCGCGCAAACCCACGTTTGCTCCCTCCGCACGTGGCGATCACTATAGAGATACTGCACTGACATCCTCAAGCCTAAAATCTGGCTGCTACCTGACGGACGTTTATGATCTGCTCCCTGCCTTAAATTGCAGAAGGATTGAAAACCTAATGGTTGTTACTGAGCTGCAGTAAATTTCCAAGGGCAGGGGAGCCACAGCGTAGGCTCAGGGCAGAGAGACCATGACAGCAGGGCTGAAGCATCTTCAGCATCACATCCACCTGGTCACAGGTAGCGATGTTTAAGTACTGGGATGGGAGAAAGGGCACAACAGGCAGAAGTTAATCCAACAGCAAGGAAATTATAAGATTGAGAAGTCACTTGTTTTACATTTTCACCACTTGATTGAGGAGTCACTTATTTTATATTTTCACCACACCCTCTTGTCCAATAATGAAGTTCACTGAACATCATTAACATCCCGCTAATGAGACATCCAACTGCCCAGAACACAGCAATAACGAACGTGAGCTCTGTTTCCACCAAATCTACCAGAAAGATTTGTAAGGCTCTGCTTTCCCACTGACATGAACACATGACTCCCATTAGCCTTAATAAAGGAAGAGAGCATTCAGATGGAGAGAAATTTCCCAAGGTTGCATAACTGAACTGTGGCATGCTGAAGACACGGTGTAGACTGTTAAGAGAAGTCAGCAGTCCCAAAACTAGTGACAGGACAAATTCTTTCATTATTTTCCCATTAAGCTGTTCAACTTTTGCCATAGTTCGGGATTCCTTGCTTTACACCAGCAAAAATACTCAGAACTTTTTTATGCCAAAAAGAAAAGGAAAACCGATTTTTTTTAAAATGGAACAGCACATCAGGTAGTGGGAAGTTTAGATGCTATTTTTTGGCTGAAAAAAACATAACTTCAGATATGCACTTTCTTTATCTTAATGCATTGTCCCTACATACTATTCTTGACTCCATGGTATATAAATTCTTACTTCTGTAACAATGCAAATTTGTTGACAGGATGACAGGTTAAAGTTTATCTTTCAGGCTGCTTCCCTTGCCCCAGTCACAAAATTCTAGTTATGTCAATTTATGTCCCTTTCAGTGCTCAGTGAGGCGAGGAAATGGAGTGCCAGAATGTGGAAACAATGTAAAAAACTAACACCAGAACTGAGTATCTGCCTCCTAGGCTAAGCTCTGCATGCCCTCACAAAGCTTTGGGATTAATTCTACGTATCTCGAAACTGTGTTTAAGAAAAACCTTAATCCCAGATGTTGAAAGTATGATTGATCTACTGAAAGTTAGAAGCTTTTTCTTCATCTTTTCTCTCCAGTTCAAGTTTTTAAGTTTATGTATTTTAAAAGTACTTGAGTGCTTTGCCTTGTTTTTGGTTTTGGCTGGTTTTTTGGAGGGTGGTGGTGGAGGGGGAGGTGGCAGTGGGGTAGTTTTGGACAACAGAAAATTAAATTTTAAGGACAATTTAAAAATTGTTTATCATACGAATCTCTCTGACATAATCCAAGACATTCAGTGCTATTACAGTATACATTAATGAAGGCTGCCTTATGCACTCTGCTATAGCTTTAAATGAGAACAGACTTCTCCAGTATATATCACACTGCAACAACTTATACAGGAGAATATCTTGTCTGCTTCTAATCACACATACTCACAGAAGTTGAACTACTAAGACCCAATAAGCAGAGAGGAAAAACTACAGTGCAACAACTGCTGTAACTGTGTGTGTTTTAGAATCATGTGTTAAAACGTATCTTACAAACTAAATCAAGATACCTCTTTGTACTCAGCTTTAAAAAAACCCCCAAAACCAACCAAAAAAAAAAAAAAAAAAAAAGCCAAACTCAACCACAAAACAAAACCAAACATATTTGATTTATTTTATTTAACAGACTTAAAATTAAAACCTCAAAGGTCAGTCCAGCAAACCACAGTACTGCACCACAGCAGAATCAGCCCTGTGCCCCATGTGGTTGTGCACAATTTAGCTGCCAACATATACTCAAAACTCTGAGCCCAGTCCTAATGAGGCTGGTGTTCTGGACTAAGCAGAAGCAAAATCAGATCACATTTCCTTAAAAAACACAACAACAACAAACAAACAAGCAAACAAAAAAACCCACCAACCTAAACCACAGAACAACTAATGCTAAAGGAGTAACTGATTTATGGATACGTAGACACTAAGTACAGCAGAAAACTTCATTCAAACACAGAAATTGTAACTCACCAGCCATGTCATGACCCTGAAGACAGAAATCACGCAGGTCTCAAACAGAAGACATTCAAAATACAAGACAACTTTCTGCAGCATCCATCCCCAACCCTTCTGTCAAATACACAACTGCAATAGCACAAAGCATCTTTATGACAGGAATAAAAGGCTCTTTAAATGCTCCTTTTATTTTTTATTGAATGAACCCACTCTTATACAAAGTTCACTCAACGATGTCTCGAGCTTTAGTACTGCCAGATCCTGTATTTCATGAGTCAACTACAACTTGTAAGTCACATACAGAACAATATGAAATATTTATTTATTGCACACAGTTTCTTCATGCAGCAAGGCAGGTGGTTGCTTAGGACACTGAACTTACAACTACATTGATATATGTAGTTGTCAAGAAGATTAAAATCTTTTTGGTGTTTCACCATAACTGACCAAAGACTTCTCTGCTCCAAGTCACTGGCAAGACCCAAAGGGAGTTTAGAACCAAAGCCACAGGCTCCTCCCAGCTACAATGTTAGTTTCAGCATTTTGTGTGGTTGACTCTTCTCACAGAATTAGTAATCTTTGCTAACAGATCAGCAATCTTTCTTCCCTCCAAGGAAGCACATTGCACCACACCTCTCAATTGTTTTAGAAGCACACATATACAAAGACCACAGTTGAAAAAGATATCAGACGTGGTGAGTCCAGAGAAATCTTGTCCTAAATATTTTTCAAGTTTATTCATGAGAAAAGGGTGGAGGAAGAAACCACAGCTGAAAGATTCACAAACATGAACTCATTTACAGTTTTGCAAAGCAAATCATGCCACCAACCTGTCACGTAACCCAGAAGAAAACGCAATGCGGACTCTGGATCAAGATATTCACTGCTGGATGAAATTAAATTGCCCTGCTACTATACGAGTTCCTTAAAACTGGCTGGGTTTTTTGTCTCTCTTAATCTCTCAGTCAGACAGGCACTGAATTAAAGTGAAGGCAGAGCAGACAACAACCAGTTTCTAAATTTTAACAACTTCTTGCAATGCAGGGCAGTTAAGAGAATTGTTCTCATACACTGTTCAGTGCTTTGAAACGAACACAGTTGGTTACTGGCCATAAAAGCAACCGCAGCTCTATAATGTCTTAAATATTCTACTAATAAGATACACCAGGGTACAAACCCCAGAACTGTATTCCTGATACTCAGACCTTTCTATCAAAACACAAACAGACAAAAAGACCCTCTGGCAAAACCACTCCAGAATGCTTTTACATTTTGGTTTTGAAGTACATATCTGCCTTTTTTCCCCTCCCTATAACACCACCCACTCTTCCAAACAAACAAGTAACACAGCGTTGCACAGGAATTTTAATTGTTTCCATAACTTCTGTTTGTTACCTGCCAAAAAAGTACTTAATGTGACAGATACGGGACAGGGTGCCTATGATACATGCACATTTATCAATACATATAAAACATATATGTTTTATCAAAACATACAAATACAGGCATATATGCATATGTATAACATACAACCTACGTAACAGTTAACTTTTATACAGCTATAAAAACTAGAAGGCTTTCAAAGGGGAAGCCTTCATTCTTTGAAGTAACAGCCACGATTCAAATATACTGACTCTCTGGCTCAGACTTACAATTGAATTACTACAGCTGAACTTCCTGCATACCACGTGAGCCAGACTTGGTTTGGTGTCCCCCTGTGTGCTGTTAGCTGTGACAGACGCAAGGTCACAGCGGAAATCCCTTGCATGGAAGGCTGAAAATCCAGGATGCACCACTTTGTATTGGCTGCAAGTACAGTCCCACAGATCTCTGCAGCAGTCTCTGCGAGAGTTGGGCTGATGTGGGTGCTGTGACTGGAAGTCTGGCTCCTTTCAAGGGTTGTGTAATTTTTATTTATTTATTAAGATTTTGGTCTGTCAACCCTTCCTCGCCCTGCACAGTATTTACCACAAATAATGGCCCTGGTTTCAGTGGGACCTTTGAAATACTCGTCTTGTGGTAACAAGGCATTGCACAACACAAGCTGGTGGGGACATTTTCAGCATATTTGTACAACTTCATTTATTTAGTTATTAGGACCAGGTCTTAAAACAACAAAACCTTTTTCTAGCATTTGTTTAAAGAATCCATTCTACATATAAGACTACTTATAAATACACATCATGCAAATACTGTGTACTAGTGAAATACCTGGGAGGGTTCTAATTATTTTGACAAAAGAGCTTATAGATCTTCCCCTGAGTGAACTGCATGGCAGCATAAGCCTGCTGGAAGGGGAGGCCTAACAATTCTGTAAAACAAAAGCACATTTAAAATAGTTTAATAAACAAGGGAAAAAATATCTCTGGGACTTACAGGGTGGCAGCTCACAAAATATTATCTTCAACAACAGGTACCACACATTTTTCCACTGATTTTACAACTAACCCCAACAAGCTGCAGCTTCTGACATCATTAGTACTCAGAACTTACTTTTGACAGCATTTTTTGATTTGTGATGGGTGGTTTGTTTTTGCATTGTTATGGGCTGGGCGAAGCCTCGAGGCAGACAGGCAGCCCTGTTGATAACATATGTATTTTCCAATCCCGTGATAAATTTCCCATAACTGCTGGCCTGGAACATGACTTTCAGCAACTTGACTATTCCACATTTGGCTAAAGCAGCCTCAGTCCATTTTGTCTAACAGCTCCAAGACTGGAGATGGAAGACAACCATTTTCTTAACAGCTTGCTTTCAACACTCAACCTCAGACTCCTATTTTCACAAAACAATGACTACTGAACTCAGAAATACAAACCTCCCCAGAAAGATCTTTTTTTTTCAAGCTAGAAATCCAAAGTCAGAAATTACTTTCGGAAGGTGCACTTAGAATTTGAATATCAAGGTCAACATTGCTGGTTGTTACAGCTTAGGAGAGATTTTAATTCGTATGCAAATCCTAATCTGTATATATATATTTCAGTGCTTTTGCATGACTACCACTGAGAAGGTCTGTGTTGTTTCCAAAGCCTAAAAAACTTGCCTTTCACAGCTGCAAAGGAAATGACAAGAGAATAAAAACACAGCCAGGGTATATCAGCAATTAATTCCATCCACAACTGCCCAGCTGTTTGCTCATGGAGGAACGGGCTTGTTTCCCCTATGAGTTTTTGCCACTGAAAGCTGATCCGGCACTTTCAGAGCCGTGGGCTGTCGGTAACACATTAGGAATGTGCGCGAGATCACACGGAGCTGAGGAAGAAGAAATGAAATCCAGACCGGAGCGCTGAGCATCTGTGATATGAGGATAAAGTTATCTGGGGGAGAGGGCGGCAGAGCGGGAGGACGGGGAGCTGCTAGCAAAGCCTTGCAGGACAGACACGACCGTCAGACTGGCAGGCACAAGGTGGGGTGGCCTCAGAAACCCCCATGTCCATATCAGCTCTGCCAAGGGGGTTTTACATTCGCTGATGTCAGACAGGTAGATCTGGGGGCACTCCACAAAAGCTGCCACTTTTACTTGGGATCGCGCTTTCCCAACCAAGTTGCTGTAGAGACGTGGCTTCATCTATCCTAGAGTAAGACATTTTGGTAAGTAATTACGACTTATTGGTAAGCATTGCATCCCTGAAGCTCCAGGACTTAAGGCAGATTTCAGCCCCTTCTTTCCTCTGAATGAAATTGCCTTATGCCACCCTTGGGATTTAAGGAAATGCATGGAGTATATAAAAGGAGGATGCTATCAGTAACATCAACAAACCCTACCCTGCTGAGCATCTGGAAATTTAATCCCCCCAGGTTACATGAACAGGTCATTTTTTCCTATAATATACCAAAAATAACATGTATTTTTTTCCTCCCTTTACCCAAGCCAAGCCCCATTTAAAAATTCCAAACTATCCATATGGATTCCTTTTTGCCGGGTAAAGCAAGACTCTTCTAATACATATTACTGGTGTTTTTTCTTCAGCCCCAACACCACCAGTAGAGCTCCTTTGACTTCTTTGATCTTTAGTAGCAGCAGGTCACCTTTTCGTTGGCTGGACAGGTATTTGGAAGAATGAAACTATTAGAAAATATTTTCACTTGGCCACTTTCAATTCAAGTACCTGTGGTAAGAAGTAACTATCACAGAGCCAATCCCTTTACAAAGAGGCACACTGAAGTACCAGCTTGTGTATTTTGCTGAATAAACTTGCTTGAGTCTGCTCAAACTACAAGTTTGAATCCCAGTGTGTGGAAACAAAAACATTCTGCAGAGTAAGACTGTGATATTGTGTCCACACAGTAATGAAAAAAATATGAGAGCAACGTCCTTTTACCAAACAAGATTGATGAAGTATTGAAACATTACCTTTTTTTGAAAAGAATCTCTAAAATGTAAAGCTATGCCTCTGGAAGATTGGTATCATCTCCTCAACAGCTATACAAGAAGGCAGTGTTATCACTCAGAAAATACAAAAGCAGAGGACTTTCAGTAATTTAGAGTTTCCCAAGGAAACTAAGTCCAAATCCTATGGTTGACCGTAAAGTATGAATTTGTACAAATGGCTTAAAATATCATGTCTTTTTTTCTCCCTTGGAACCAATGACTCAATAATGGGTAAACAGAAGCAGCACAATTTTGTTAAATCAGAAGCATAGCGCAATTTTGACTGCAAGCAATCTCACTCTATTGTTGCATGAACAGTTTCACTGCTCCTTGAAAGCAAGAACAGCATTCATCATTCTTCCCACAGTTTCACTTTTATCTGCTTAATACTGAGCAAATCCATTGGGGG
Organism: Oxyruncus cristatus; assembly: GCA_013399855.1. Classification (NCBI taxonomy): domain Eukaryota; kingdom Metazoa; phylum Chordata; class Aves; order Passeriformes; family Cotingidae; genus Oxyruncus; species Oxyruncus cristatus. Next base: position 1,398,548 of record VXAY01001362.1, on the reverse strand, counting down.
ATGATTTCTTACATTGCTTATTGTCTGCCACAGTAAAACCTGACTTTCTCACATCCTAGAAACATGCACAGAAAGTTTCTCAAGTTGATCAACCCATCACATCACATCTCACTGAGCAACACCAAGACCTTCAAGGTACAGAGGCCACCTCTCCAAGACTGTTAGTTCTTTTCACATGAGTGCTGCAATACAAGTATTATATTACTCATCCTAAATATTGGACAACACAAGGCAAAATTATTCTTAAACAGCAGAATATTGAGAGGTTTTTAAACTAAAAGAAGGATTAAAGGTCTAAATTTATTAGGCCTACCTCAAAATGGAAGATATTTCAGTAAAGTAGGGAATGGCGACAGTGCTGTCGATGACTTAAAAAAACGACATAGTTTAGAAATTACTCTCACCCCACCCATGCTTAGTAGAATGGGCATTAGTTATTAATTTCAAAATTTTTTCTCAGGCTCAGTTTTCAGTAATATTTTGATAGAAGGCTGTGAAAATATTGATAGATATTAAAAGTGGTAACAGGGTAAATTTCACTGCATCAGTAAAACTCAGCTGAGCGCTACAAACAGGAATCATGCGAGCGTACACATGCCAACCGTTAACTAAACTCAACTCTTCGCTGACTTGTCTCTTCTCCGTTTGCTGCTTCTTCAGAGCAAAATTCTTTCTTGTGCAGCAAATCTATCCAGGATCTATGTATGGTTTAAAAGCACGGAAGATGTGTCCCAGAAATAAATACCACAGTTTTTCTGCTCTTAAGGATTTAGCATTTGAATTTAGGCATGACGCTTCAAGCTGGAGATAAATTTCAGTGACTAAGGCTAAAATTTGGATGCGGAGAGGGCTCCAAGCCTGTATACCACTTATATTCCAAAATAACTCCTCACTACTGCTTTCATGTGAGTCTAAGTGGCACACACTTTTCAGATTTGCTACACAGCAAAGAATTTCACACTGAAAAAATGCAAAAGGGGTTTAGAAAGTCCCTAGTTTTCACATCCAGCTGCAACACAAGGACGTTGATTAACTTATGAACACATATCACATACGTTGGAATAATCCCTGAAATATGGAAGTTGCTTGATAGTGCCTAGAAATGCTTGTATTACATAATGGTTAAGGATAACAGCACCATCTGAACTTGCAAGAGGAGTTCATACTTATGGCTAAATAATTTGTGAGTCACTTGGGATGACTTATGTTTTTCTCTCTCCAAAACCTGAATCAGGAACAAAGTTGCTCAATGTCTGAAAGTTCCCAGTCTGAAAGGAAAATTCCTAACTCCTAAAGTAACAGTTTTCATTTATCATCCATATTATGTCTGAACTACTGAAACTTAACACCTTCCTGTTCAACATTCGTATTTGTGAATTCATTAGGTCCTGAAGTGTGGGGGGTTTTTTTGCCTAACTTTAGATAATGACATAACATCTGAATTCACTGTCTAATTAAGCTCTCTCTAGGATGAAGTGAGCAATATTCTAGACTTCACTGCCTGCACCACAGGCTTACAGTGACTCCAACAGAGGCACACAATCCACAAGTAGACATCCATACTGCAGACACCTCAAGTTAAGCGAGACACGTGCTGCTCTACAACAATAACAAGCTACATGCAAGACAGAGGAAATGTGTGCGAAGAGATCACTTAACTACATTAATAACCTAGGGGGGAAAAAATGGTAAATGGCAGATTTAAAAAGAAAGCTTACTCTTTAAATTGTTGAAATTCACATGCAGGACGGGAAGCACAATTTTCTGTGCATCCCGCTAACCAGAAGCAAAGGAGAATTTTACGTTGCCCAAGTCAACAACACATATTACAGGCTAATTTGTGGCACTGGGATACAACACAGTATGAAATGAGAACCTCATGGTGCCAAGTAAATACCAAGATCTGGCAATGGTGTGAGTGCAGACTAAAATATGCTGTGAGAAACTGTCACCAGGCACAAAAAAGCTTTTGGAATACCAAGTGCAGGAGTTGCTAACATAACAATCATTAAGTGAAAATATATGACCAATTCCTTAAAAAATATAAAGAAATAAAATGTCAACACCTAGGGGATAACGAAGGAGAAAAAGTGAAGGAACGAGGAATGTGGAAAATGTAGCAGACAAATTTTATTGGGTTTGTGATCAAAACACAAATGTACTTCATTAGGAAAATGTTCATCCACGGGGTGAACAAAGCAACCAAGTTTAATAGAAAATAGTGTTTAACAAGTTCCATGAAAGATTTTTAATACAATAATAATGCTTTCTCTCCCACTCTCACTAAGCGCTTGAAGCTAATGTACATCTCAAAGATTGTCTTCTGTATTTTATTACAGCTGTCAAAAAAGAAAAGTGAGCCAAAAAGTTAGAAAATGCATTATACAACTCATATTTCTGGACATCAGCGTGGTACTAGAGTCTTTACATTTCATGTTAGCATGACATGTAAACAAACAAAGTACTCCTTTATACTAGAAATCATGGTGAAAGCTGGGTCAAAGCAACAACAAACCCCTTGCATTCATCAGCCCACTCTAAGCACCTTGCTATACTCATGGCAGCAAAGAGTTCCTTGCAGTGAAATGTATTGAATGTATTGCACTAAAATGTGTTTGGTAAAAGCTAATTTAAGCTCCCGTCCTTATATGACAGCTCGATGATCTGAGGTTTAATTAGCATGCTTCATGACAAACATGCAATACTAAGTTACAGTGATGATGAGAGGATTTTTGAATATTTTTCTAAATCATACAAGCTTATCAGTACCCACCTACAAACATATGCTTTCCTCCATATGACACAACATGTGCAAACTAACAACGGTGCAAACTTGCTGTCTTATGCTTTAAAGAGAATGGCATAAGTTTCTCCGTATATTCCCAAAGCCTGAAGAACAGATTTCATCAAAGGAAATATTTCCATGGAAGTAACCTGACCTTTCTAGCAATCTCCACTCATTTTGTAATTCTTTGGTACAAAACTGGCACACAGCTGATGTACCAGCTGACATACAGATGCAGGTGAAGGCCTTTTGGCTGGTCAAGTAACTCTGTTTCACTTTAAAGCTATTTCACCATCACAAGGTACTAAACGTTTTACACAGATCGGTATTGAGGTGGGGTTTTTCCCCCCACAGTTACTTATATTTTCAAAAATATCCACAGGACACCAGCAACTTTCTACAGTTGGTAAAATGCAAGTTCTTTCTGCTTAGGATGACAAGTAGAAGGGAAAAAATTGTATTCAGTGTACATATGAAGTTAGACACCTTACAGAGGCTGTACGCATAGAACAGCCACCATTAGTCCAAAGAATCTTTTCTTCCTGAAGCCCAGGATCTGATGCCAAGATGACACCTTACCTTATTTATTTTGTATCTCCTTACCAAGAATGTGTTATCAGCAATGTAAAAGAAGAGTCATGCACATCCAGTCTCACGTGTGCCGACCACGCATGAAGACAGGAGAAAACTCAGACTTGGCAGATTTCACAGGAATCTAGTTAATATCCATGCCACATTCACCACAAACTAATCTTCACTTAAATCTTGTGGCCAGAACTTGACCAAATCTGAACAAACATTCACATCTAAATTAACGTAAGTCAGCAGTCATAGATTTTGACTACATACAGGTCATTTAGTGTGCTTGATGCCAGGCAGTTAATTTCAGTCCACTATTAAATACTTATTAGTTATATTTATTTTTAATAATAAATATTTGTTATCCAGTTATTTACTGACATTCATCTAATTTAACACAAAGTTACACTGTAGTATAGTATACTGTTTCTGGCTGTTAAGTAAGTACCTTTTTCACAAAAATATATGATTACAGAACAAATTAGTGGGTTTTTTTGCATTTGACACCAACAGCAAGTTCAATTCTGCAAGTCGAAGATGAGGAGAAAGAAGAGAGCTAAATAACTGCATGTCCCACCCTAAGGCTAAAGGTCATCTATTTGAAGTACACAAATACTTTCCTCAAATAATGAGATAAATTGTATTTGCCCACGTGTTTACCAATTCTGCGGTCTTTGTTCCTAATGGAACACACCAACTTGCCTGTACAGACCTGCTGATCTGTGGTACTCTGACTATTTCTGGAATGCTTTTAATATATTGAAATTGTGTTCACCTATTTTCCTGCCTCTGATCTTGCAGCTGTCTTAACTAACAGATCACAGTTGCCAGATCAGTGTTGTCACAGGCAGTTACTATAAGATCTCTTGGACAAATGTTATCTACTCCTGGTAATTTGCTACATTTTTTTTTAAATGTTCTAGAAGTCTTTTCTACCACCATTTCAATTTGAGACCAATTCTCAAAATATCACCTACGGAGTGAAGTTCCTGCATTAAAATCTCTCAGGAAAGTCAATTGGGGTAAAAATTATTTAGCTTTTTTTCCTGTGGCTTATCTTCGTCATGTATTTCTTCTACACTTCAGGCATCTATCAGCTCTCCAGTCTGTCTGGCAGGATGTCCATTTGTGATGTCCTTGAAATGATTCAATTTAAATGATCTATTGTAGGCTCTGGTATCTTTAGCAAATTGTTTCTCAGAATATCTTTTGGCCAGACTTATTATACTTTAAAATTTAATTTGTGAGAGGGTTTTTTTTCCTCCCTTTCTATTTTCTTCAGAGGAAACTTCAACTTTTAAAAGATGGTTCCTTGTTGCTAAGAGATTCTAAAATCTGCTTTGAAACCCTCCTTACCTCTTAAAAATAAAAAGTAGCAACAACAAAAAAGTTTGAAATCTTTGATAGATGGGTATATATTTTATCCAACTTCTAATTCAGTCTTTAAGAGACACTTTACTACCTGCAAGCTTCAACTTCCTTATAACAAGCGTTCTCATTTTTATGACTAGCAAAGGCAGGAGTCTGGCAGGAGAATTTCAGGGTTCAGTTCACCAGTTCAGAAGTGACCAGTGAACTTTAATCACACAAATATATTATTGGGAGCCAGGTAAGAACAGCTTTGCTATTCCAGACCCCAGATGCCAACGCATCTAAAGCAACACTGATGCTTTCTGAAGTCATTGACTTTTACAAGCTTGAGAGTGGTATCAGCAGGCTTTGGGAACACTCACAAAATTACCTCCTTCCATACCTTCGTGGTAGCAGGTTGCCGCTCCAAACATCAGGGTGACTTGTTCAATGTATTATAACCAGGGATTGGGATTCTTGTGAGTTACGGTGTTCCATAATACCATATGTTTCATAACTTTTTTTTTTTTTTAAGGTACACACATTTAAAGACTGCAAACAGAATGCAAAGGGCTTGTTTTGCTGCTGTTAAATTGTAATATTTGGGGGCTTGACTGCTTTAGCTTATGAGAAGAATTAACTCAATCTAAAGTTACAATCTATGTCCAGTATAAATGGTCTATTGCTATGGAGAATAAACACATCTAATTCAGCAGTTCACTTACTGACTTGTGTAGCTGCACTACTGTTACTCCAAAAACGTGAATAAACTGAATTTAAAATTAGGAGAATTACAGGTTACTCCAATTACTTGTATGGACAAACTTCAAACTGAGCCGCTCGACATGAAACCCTCCATATCTCTACATTAAGGGGTAGACACTGGGCAATAACAGCAACTGTTGACCTCTGGAAAACAGTTCCTGAATGCAGAGCATAAAGAAATCAGACTTTCATGCTTTGTTAGTGATTGTTTTACCCCACTCCCCTTCAACCAAGTCTCTCCTCAGCCTAAAGATGACGCAACACAAATCACACTTCCTGGCACTCCACGCTGATAACCAGCAGAGACTGGAGCGTTGGCAAGTCTCAGTTAACAGAATAAGCCCTTCAGAAGAAGTAGAATTAAGAGGAGCATCAGCTGCAAAGAACTCGTCTGACACTGCTTTAACCTGATCCAGCAAGGTACTCAACAAAGCTGAATCTTAAAACTAGTTCCACATTTAACAGAGTCTTTTCTATGAAGAGTCACAGGTCATTAGCAGACAGAGAAAACTGTCATGGTACTACAACTGAACTGTTAAGTAAATCCAGCTTCAGCAGAGGGGAAACAAAAAGCTGTATGTTTATTAAATTGACCTTCTAAATATCAGTGTTCGCTAAGGACCTTGTAATTTCTGAATATAGTTCAATAAGCGAAGGGGGGAAAAATCCTAAAAACACAGGCTGTTGTTGCAATTATTAAATAGTTATTAAGTGGGAGAGTTTTAAGGCTTATAACCACTTCAGAAAAAAATTCGATTTTTAAACACATTCACTCTACTCAGTTTATGAATAAAGTCAAACCAGATAAAATCCAACAATTGTCATGGTAAATACACAGTGATGAGCTAATACTCAACTATCCATATTTCTTTTTTTTTTTAATGCTCACAAAGATTCAGCATTTTTAAGCCATCAGCAACAATTTATTTCTAAGATAAGGAGCAATTAAAAAAATTAAGTACAATGAGCTAGAGACAGGGTGACAAATTTAAAACCACTTCATTAGTAGCTATAATGTTGGCAAAACAGAATGAGTTTACCTTTTGGAAAAAAATATTTAAATTTTAAGCTAGATCTGTTTTTCTGTAGTTAGAAGCTGAATCATTTTAAAGATGCCAGTCTGCAATTTTGTATATTATTTTCAGCTAAATTCCAGCATCACATACGAAGATCTAAACAGCTGATTACCATGTCACAAGCAACTGAATAATTACATCAACCCCTCTTTGGAGAGCTGTTCTTCATTAATTCGTAATTAACAGGATTTGGTAACACAATCTGTACTACTAACCCTTAACAGCCTGCTTGCATCAACTGGAAAAGGACAATTTCTTGTTTGGTGAACACCAGAGCTCCAGTGCTTCTTTCCCATGCTCGGTAACACACAATCCCTACCAGTCCTCCTCCTGGAGGTGCCCACCAAGCTCCCCTGCCCCTGCTGCAATCAGAGACTTCACATGAACGCTGTCCTCCTCCTCCTCTTCCTGCCTCTCACGAAACTCCTTTATCACATGGATGAGGAATTTGACAGGGAATGAGATATAGAAAGTTTCCTGCCAGCAAGCTGTTTCCGTGAGAGAGGCATCGGAAAGGGAAAACGGCAAAGACCAATCCAACACTCTTCAATCCATTCCAGGCACTCATGGGAAATAAAACAAACAAAAAAACACAACCCTCCTTCTCTCCCCCCCCCCAAAAAAAAAAAAAAAAAAAAAACAGCAGGAAAAAAATAAAAAAAAGCAGCACCAACAATATTTTACCATAATTAAAATAACACCTTTAAAAGCTATGCTGTCTGGGAAAGCCTGAACGTCTCTTTCCTAAATCCACACCAGAAGTCATAGCTACAGAAATTTTGTGCGAATTCAAGGATCAGCAGCATGCCCGAGGAAGCAGGATCTTCACTTCAAGCACCCTATTCATGTTTTAAAAGGCTGCAGGAATTTGAATAAGCTTTTCTTACTGCTATGGATCATAGCAGGAGCAGCAATTCTGAAAGTATCCTAGGGTAATGTTTTTCTGTTTTAATTATAAAACTTCCTTATCTTCGACTACTAAGCTACTCCAGCTTTCCATCACAGTGAGACAAGCCATACAAGTGCTCAAGATTAGTCTGATTATACCACAGAAACCTTGAGACAAGACAATCATCAGCTTGATGCTGACGTTTCAGAGAACCAGGTTCTATTTTGTAACAGCAATCTACACTGAAAATTACGGTGTTTTTAAAATAATAATTAAAAACACAATCAGCAACCCTCCCAGCTCTTTCACGCGTGTATCAAAGAACAGGAGCTACACACAAAGCAAGTGGGTTTTTTCCCAGGAGAAAGGCAACAACTGAAGAAATGTTGAATAGGATCTCCTTTTGTCTTCTTTTTTTTTTTTTTAAATTCCCTGTGATTACTTTAGATTGCACAACATATATTCCACAATGTATTTCATTTGTTTATGAGTATCTGGGCAGAGCTCCAGTGCTTTGATGCAAGTGGTCACAGCGAACAGCTCAGTTCAGCGTGAGCACTACCACTACTACCAGGGAAAGTTGGAGAAGTGGAGCAGATACAGCCTCCATACTGTCAGGAGATACAGCCACTGTTCATACTGGACAAGGCTGAGACAAGCCAAGCAAACAGGAACTGAGTCCCAGAAAGTTTCTTCACCTCAACAGGAAAGGAGAAGTCCAACAAATGTAGGACTCCAGAAAAACACAACTGTCTTCATGACGAATATGGTTATCTTTTTCCACTCTGTATGAGAAAAATGGAGAGTGCAGGTACAGTATGAACAAATATTACTGGCTGCTACTGCAAATATTTAGTGAGAAGATTAAGTCAAAGACTCAGACTTTTATGCATTGAAGCTTCCCATGCTAGGAATAAAAAAGCTTCAAACTGATTCACTGTGGGGAATGAGGTATCTGATTACATGATTTCATGAAATGTGCATGAGCCCAACTCTGCATTTAACTTTGGTTTTGTTATCAGACTGCAAGACCAACTTCTTTTTATGAATATTTACTGGAAACAGGCATTTAAGGCAGAAATGCACTTGTATCACATATTCTGCTTCATCGTTCATGCAGACAGGAATATCTACAATGACATTTGAAGAGCCCCACCTGGAGGGCTTAGTCAGCCCCAATTAAAAAGCTGACCAAAATAAGAAGCAATGGGGCTCAGAGAGGACAATGAAGCCACACTAAGCTGGAGGATCCAAGGCCTCTAGGATGCTGAAGTATGGTTCCACAGGGCTAGTAGCTGCCAGGAGACAGAGAAGACAATTCCTCTATGTTTGCATGAAACTCCCGTACACCCAGAAGTAAACACTTATTAAACAGTTTCCCTTGCTCAAACCCAGGAAGTAGTGTGCTTTAAGGGATTTCAAGCCAATGTTCATCCCCATTCCTCCTTGCTGGACTGGAAGGGTGAGGGCTGGTAGGAAAATGGAGATGGACGTGTTGAAAGACGCACTAGGCAGGGTAGGGGGAAAGCACTCGAGGGCAGGCTTAAAATAGTTCCACAAACAACACTTAGCCCCTCTAAAGGATTAGAAAACCCAGCAGCTCAAAGGCACCAAAAGTACAGCAGACTAATTAGGAGCACGACCTTCATTAGAGCTGCTATATGCAGTATGCAAAACAGGTATGCCCCTTTACCATGCGTGTGTGCAGGGGTGGAGAGGAATGGGACAGTACAGGCTGACACTTTTAGTAGGGCACAGACAAAAGTTTTGGTCAACTCTACACTGGTAACAAGCAAAAATGCTTTGGTAACTGTCCTGCTCTGCCCTACTTCAACCTCTTCCTCAGTATTATGAGTGAGGTGATTTTAAAAGTCTTAATTTCTAGCAAAATGAGTAATGCTACCTGGGGCTTAGAAATGCTCTTTGTATCACAGAGAGGCATTATAACTGTATTAGGAAAAAAAAGTCAACTTTACAAACTTGCTGACTCTTGAGAGTTTCGTGAGATGGTTTCAGAAGACAGCCCCAACAAGTCCCTTGAATGTTTTAATAGTTCAAGGACTGAGCTTCCTCACATAAACAATGTGGGACAGCAGAAGCAGAAGGAACTGCAGATGCCCAGCAGCCAAGAGACAACACTGAATTTTATTTAACTAGGTTAAATGGTATGGGGTAATGCAGCCACACTCTCTGTATTTCAAGGAGGACTTGAGGGTTTTATTATTTTTAACAGAAAAAAATTAATTCAGGTGATAGATTTAAAAACAGATTTAGATTAATCTTGCATCTTACTGTATTTTTGAACAATTTACTCTAGACTGTTCCTTAGACAAAGCAGGAAAGAAAAAGGCAACTGCTTTACCATGTTCTCCCATCATTATAATGGGATGCACCAGATTGCAGTTATTGAATAGATCAATCCCCCAAGGTTACATTCTTCTTCATCTTCAGCCTTGCCTTTCAAGTGAGCTCTATCCTCATTAAAAGGACTAGAAGCTGTCCTCAGGCATACCCTGTCTTTGAAGATGAAGCCCCAACCACACTTTATGGAAAAGACCTCCCAGTTTGTACCTTTGCCAAACTGCGTAGCAGGTTTAAACAATTATGCAATACAGTAGATTTCAATTCCAGGCTCCTCTGACTCGGTCTCAAGTTTTAAAAATAATATTTTTCTTTCTGCTAGGGCACTTCCAAACAATGATGATCCACAGGCATTGAAGAAAAAAAAGTTACAGCTTAAACAGTGTGACACAGATTATGAATAAAGAAACCCTTCCCATACGGAAAAGTTTTAAAAATTTGACATTTCTTTTCAATATGCGTTAATCAGAAAGACAGTAGTGAATTCTGACTGCTTTAGACAGAAAAGAATCAAAACTCTTGGGATACATTACACAAAAGAGAATTGCAAAGAAGGAAGAACAATCCTAGTTTCTTTTAAAACTGGACTCCTAACAGTGTTTTCTTAAATGGCTGGGAAAGTCAGCAGTTTGGAGCCAGCCACATGTTACTTATCAATGTTTCAAATGCAGGGTTAGTAAGAAAGGCCACGTCTGGTTCCTTTTGCAATTGGGAAAAATCTCTTTTGAACTCTTTCTGAGGGACTGACGGGGGAGAAAGTGTCAGGAAAAGGATCTGACAGGTTCTGCACAGTGAGGGGCAAGGAACGTCTAGAGTAAAATCTCTTGTCTAAAATGAGCAAAGAGACAGAAACCTCTCCTTCAGCACTGGAGACGCCAGATAAAGTGTCTGACTCCCTTGTATCTTTTTTCCAGCCACACATTAATTCCTTTTTATGCTTTTTGCCAGCTTCTCATCTTACCAGGAGCCTACAGGGGAGGCCAGTCCAGCACTGCAGGGAATGCAGCCACACTGGAACTCCGTGTTTAGCATTCTCCCAAGATCCCAGGAAAACATATTGTAATAACCCAAGCATCACAAAAGACCTAAATTTAAAGGTGGAACCAATCATCTGAGTGATCTTAAAGGAAAAGTCAAAGGACCAGGAAATTACCCTGTTTCTTGAAATGAAAAGCATTATGGATGAACACTGCCAACATCGCCGGTTTTGCTCTTGGACAGGATTTCTCTCCTGTATCTTCAATTCTGTCCAAATTACAGACCTGAGTAGCCCTGTGTCGCCTGCAGTGTAAGCATAACTACCCACCAACAGGTCAAGAACTGAACACATTTTATTTTTACCAGCACTGTAAGTTTCTCAGCCCTTTCTTTTTGATTCCCACACTCTTCAAGACACCAAACAAAAAGAGAACACCCTTTACTTTTTCCCTCAGTCACAAAGACAAATGCTTCATACAACCAGTCGTTAAAACTGTACTAACAGTAGAAATTTGAGGAATCAATTCCATACAAACTGTACTCTCACCTGTAGCAAACTGCTCTTGCATGTGTGGCACAAGCAATCTACACAGCTACAAATATGGAAACCTAGCATTAACAGGACAGAAAGCGTCAGAGTTTACAAGTAATAATTTGATGCACTCTTAGTGGAAGAAGGCAGCTCAGCACCTCTCAATTTTAAGTGCACAAAAGTATAAAGTCAGCATTTATTAATCAAAGCCATTGTCTTTACATTGTCATGAAACGGTAATATTTTTACTCCTTCCTTGCTTCTGTCTCACAGCGTTCCATTTGCAAGGTATGTGTAGCATTTCACAGGTAATATTTCACAGCAGATAAAGGACAGAAACTTTTTCCAACTAAAAAAAAAAATCCCTCAAAAGAATCCTGTCCAAGTGCTAGCAAAAGGATTATTTTAATATAGCCTTTTTAGTTACATAACAGGCATGAAAACACAAGTTGTAACACTGTCTTATTTTAATCCAGGCCTGAGGAGCTATACACAAGAGTGGTAGACAAAAAATACTTCAGATAAGAGATTAGGCACCCAAATCCCTAAAAGTCTCCACTGTAAGGATGCTTGCTGCCTATTATTGTAAGAATGAAGAATACAACAGAATATATGCTATCTATACCAGAGGAATACCTGTAAGACATAACAGCAGCGTCTGAAAAAGGTATTAAAAAAATCCTCAGTTCCTCACTTGTAAAATACAGGCTGCTGCTCAGGTCCTTCATACTCTTCCTTTTGCATCTTTAGGAACCGTACATATAAAAGTTAACTGATGTGCAAAGTCTGCTAATATTGTGAAGAATGTCAAAGCTGCAAGCACCACATTCACTCATCTTTGATGATACTTACCAGCTGGTCCATGTATTCCGCTGTACAAATAGGGAATATCCACCTCACTGTGGCTGGAACGTGCAGGACACCTTGTTATCCTTAAGTATATGCAGTTCCATTACATATTTAGAGCAAATATTATTCAGTACTGTTCAGACTCTTGCACACACACCAAAGCTGAGGTACAATTTCATGCTACAAAAGTATTCAGTGCAACATTAATGAGTTTATTGTGACAGGTTTTTTCGTCTGTGCTTTTTAATAAAACCACTCTCAAAGTGACAATTTCCTGATTCAGTTCCCTCTCTTCCCTTAAAATCATTACGCTAAACGGTCAGCAAGAACACAGCCAAGAATTCAGACAGTAAAATGTTGTAGGTACCTTGATTTTTTCCACAGCTCTCCTTCTTTCTAGTAATGTAGTTGACCTGTAAAACAGAAGAAAGAGATGACTGACTTCCAGTAGGCTTTTGAATATTATTGGAATATACTGTACACTTGAAGTATTGACACAACATTCAGTTTCTTGCACTCTTTTTCAGATTTTTTCATTGAATTACACTTTGTTATCATATAATGAATTTCTCATAGAGAGAAATCCCAAAGGGAAGTCTCATTGGGAATCTCGCCATTTACCTGGTTACAAACCAGAACGTAAAATCCAGACTACCAACCTCATTTTTAAAATAGAGCATTACAGCCACAATCCACAATTCCTCTTCTAGCCCAGCAGGAGCTGAACTCCAGAGCAGTCACTATGCTGTGGGGTGAGTGGGGAGCAGGGACAGGGACACAATACTCCCCTTTGAGGGCTGGTGTGCAAATTCATAGGGAAACAACCGCCTTGCTCTGACCCTTTTCCACTCCTGAGCAGCGATGGGTCTTCCTCTTGCCTTTGTCTTCTAACATGAAAGTAAATTAATAAATAAAATAGCAATTGTTTACTTCTTTCATCTTTCATCCTCTCAGTCTTAGAATACAAGTTATCTTCAGTCAAACCTGAGAAACTATTTCCATCACCTCCCCTTTTCCCTCAACCATTCCGCCAAGGAACAACAGCTGAATTTCCTGGGGTACAGGGGCCAGACTCCTTGATTTCATATACACATACAAAACATACGCTACATTTTCTTTTTTAAGATCTATACATGGCAAATTAGACATTTTATGCATTGTGAAAACACTGAGCTCAGCCAACCATCGAGCTCAGCCAACCATCAGGCACGGCTGGTACTTCCCACCAACTTGTTAACCCATTTTTATTCATCAGGTTGTAACAGCCTCTTTCCACTGCCCCCAGCTTTTCCTTTTTACTCTTTTATGACTTCACTTTAGTACCCTCAAACTTTACTGCTTAGGTCTTCTACTATCATACTACAAATATTTCACCAGTTTCAACATTTCAGCAGGTTGGTTATCCTGTTCCCCATCATCACTAAAGGCTGAATTATTCAATGTTCTCTATGAGTTTCAGGAGTAAAGAACTAACCTTTGAAAAAAAACAGGGTACACAAAAATAATGCAAGTGAATTACACAAAATTACTGTAAGAGATTATTGTCACAAGATCCTCCAAAGCAAAAGACAAGCTTCCAAGAGAAGTTAAAATGCTAGTGCACGTGTGCTCAAATTGTCTGTTTTCCCCGAGTTATATAGTTACAGAAAGTCAATTCCTTGCTCACTTGAAAAATAAATGTTGCCATAATATGGCATTATTTTCAGCAAGTTTGCACTTAGGAAGGAGCAATGTACTTACACAGAGTATTAATACAGGTAAACAGCCACAAAACTGTTTCACCTACTTTTAGACCTTAGAGGAATATAGATTTAGGGGACAAAATTGTCTCTGTCCAGGTGCTCTGCATGGGGCTTGGGCCTACTTGCTTAATTTGCTGTCCTGCCAGTGCTCCCTGGCAGAGCACACAAAGCGTTGGCAGTGCCTGGGGAAAGAAGAGGAAGTGCATTGGCATCAAAATGCTGCATTAGAGCAGGAGTACTCCACAGCATCAGGAATTTAAACACTTTAACGTGAGTGTTTATTCTTGGCATGAGTACAGTTTATTTTTCATCTACTTCACACTGCTAGAGATAAGGGAATGCTATTTTTATGCAAGTTCCTGATATGTTATTTTGAGCTTAGCTGTCACCAGCAAGAAGAGACCCCGTCTTGCAGGCTAGCAGCTACTGTTTCCAGAGGGCATCAGTAGACCGCTCTCAGACATGAAAATTTTAAGAGTCTCTCCAATTTTGCCAGCTTCAGGTCTAATAGCTCTGGTTGGCAGAGCATAGAGGTGCCCATATCTGATGGTGTTTGACATTGCTTTAGCCTTCCTAGGGTTGCCAGCAGAGCATGGGCAGCTTGCTCAGCTGTGTCCTTACCTCTGGGCACTGGGGAAGTTGGGGATCCTACAGCTCCCAGTAAAAGGAGGCAGTCTGGGAAACTGCTGAATCCAGAAACTGTGACACTCCAAACATACAAGCTTTTGAGCAAATTTTTTTCCTGCCCTTTGTCACAAGCTCTTTGCTACAATCCCTTTCTTCTTCTCCCTCTTTGCGACCCTTCTCCCTGTTACCACTCAACGCACTTTCACAAGCTCTTCCCGCCATCCCAATTCAAAGTTCTCATTATTAAAACAACAACAAAACCACTTGACAATTGTGAAACTACTGTGCTGTTTGGTGCCATGACCCTATTCACTCTGCTTAATGCACTGGGGCCTTTGCACCCCACTCTACGCACCCCTGGAGTATGGGCAAGAAACTCTTTGACATAGGCACTGGCCAGAAGTTGTCTTCATTGTGCTTGTTTAGGCTGTATTCTCAGCTTTTTCTTCACCAAAATGCCTTCTATCGCCAAAGTAAAATTATACAACCAGTAACAAGGGATGCAGATCATATCAAGAACTGGAAAAAGAAAATCTGGAAAGGAATAACAGTCACACACTAAAGAACAAGCTCAAAGTCAGCTCTCAGATCAGGGAAAATAATAACTGAAATACATTCTTGGACGAATAAATTAGGAAGAGAGATGGATGTTAACTCAAGATATGACAGCAGCAAGAGAAATACTGACTATGAGCAGCTTCAAAAAAATTTGTAATACATCTGAATAACTGCATATGTCAGAAATCAGATGTATTACACAAATCTTAACAGGATATTGAAAACGCAAATACAAATTAAATGTTACATGAGGGTTTGGGCCTATAGGACAGAACGATTTGTGTGTCAGAGATACCATTTATCTTCTTGAGAATTAAAGTGCAAAAGTCACTTGGTTACTTGAGGGCTACCACTCCCTCGGTCAGAGAAGCAACATTTTAGAGCTGCATCCAGAAAGTATGAGTAATGACAATGACAGATAGTTCAGAAACTGATGGGATATCCCAAAGAAACATGTCCTGGAATGAAATTATAATCTTCCTCAGCTACTCACATTATAATGGCTGATCAGTGCGCATTAGGAAAAGCCGCTTCTGGTTTGAATCCAAACCTTGAGTATAAAAGCAAAGCTCTAGTAAATATCTAAGAGAATTTTGAGTTCCAAACTGAAGGGCTAGCGACTAAGTTCTTTTCTTTTTAACAAACAAAACCATCAAAAGATTGTGCAACTCTAAGAGCCCTTAAGGAAACAATTGGGAATTTTTCATAACATGGTATTTCCTTATACCACTGGCCACAGGAATGCAAACAGTTCGACCAAACAGAGATTTGTTCATTGGAAACAACTGACAAGCTCACCATGCTTCCATCTTTTCCACACTCAGCATACAAAACAGATGATACAATAGGATCCAGAACTATCATACCAGGGCCACAAGACATCTTTAACTCAGCACCTGAGACTTAACAAGAACATATTTCTCCTGAGGTTTAGAGAGAAAACTTATGTCTAATTACTTAGTATCTTTATCTAAACAAGATTTATTTTTCTACTGCAATTTCTACTTAATAACGTTACATCTCTTTTAACCAGAAACAGATCCCTAGCCCCAACCACAAATCAGCACATCAGTCACAAGACTCACTCCCACAGCATTCCCTACCAGTAAGTAAGGCAGGTGAGGGTGGGGAGAAGCACTGGCACAGAAACATGGGTTGGTACTCAACTTGGTTAGTGAAAGACAAAGCAATGAGCACTACCACACTACTGGTAGTACAGCCTTTGTGCCTTACACAACATCCTCCATGTAATTCCAATAAACAGATTTCCGCACCACCTTCTCCGCTTGGGATAATTATTTGAGCGATGCCAACTGACACTGTGAATCCCTCCAAAGGAAGCTGGAAATGTTTGTGTATCTGTACAGGCAATGGCACCCTTAGTGCTCACAAGCTACCAGTCTTCAGACCTTACATGAGGAGACAAAGTATCAGAGACGCTTCAAGGGAAAAGCGAGACAAGACTGACAAAGGGATTTAATTTTCTTGACAGCTAATTAACAAGTCACTATCGCAGAGAAAGCAATTTACACTCTGTGCTGAGCTTCATGCTGCGAAGAGGGGAAAAAGAGAATAAATGAACATAAGGCACTGTAAAAGCACAGAGTATTGTCAGAATTCAGGAGAGCACCAGGAGTGCCAAAAGGTGCTACGTCAGCACCCTGACCAATATCTGTCATTGCAAATTTGCAACTCAATTAAGGCAAGATTTTAATCAGAGCTACAACTGGACTTAATTCTCTCCATTCAGCCAAAGGAAAGCAAGGGGAAGAAGTCATAAAAACAGAACAAAACTGAAATGTGCTACAAAGAGACCAAATTGTTTTCAAAAGAAAGAAACCAAAACAAACAAAGACCACGAAAGACACAGCTTTATGGAATTAGTTTGCCAAACAAGTCAAGAATTTTGGATAGTGGAAAAGACAGACAAATGTCTTAACTTCAGATAGAGATGTAAAAAGACTTTGCTTGTGTGGAAGTGTTTACAATCCATGGCAGAGAGATTATTTCTCTCGTAGTCAAGGAAACCACTGTTATGATGACAAGATTTCAAATTCTGGATTTCCCCTTTTAGGAGGGAACATGGGAAAATCCTCCATGCTCTTCAAAAAGGAAAATGGGATATAGCTCTGGTGTCCCATGTGCAGACAAAAAGGGCCACAAACTTGTCCCAGTGGCACTATGGAGGAAGAAACATATCCCTAATCCCTACTGTACTTCAACCTTCTGAGATAATCAATGATAAAACAGTCATTGCAAATCTCTCATAATATTTTCACATACAAAACCATTTACCAGGAGTTACTAAACAGGAAGCTAAAAATTTCAAGCCAGGCTTTATTTTAACCATTGTATCTCTTAATCTTTTCTTTCTAGGAGAGGCACACTGAACTCTTGAACGCTGACCTTTCGTCACAGCACATTCATGGTTTTGGAGAATTCAACTTTTTTGAAGTCACAAACACATGAACCCTCTCCTCCTTTTTAGATGATTCTCAAGATCTAAGCATAAGTCATACAAAGAAGCAGCTTGGTTTAATTATAGTAGTAGAGCAAAAATTATTTTTCCAGTTATCTTGACGACATAACCAACGTGTGTTACACAGCCTTGACTCATGCCAAAGTGTGCTGAGATTTAGAACACTACTCAAAAGCTATCTTTTATTTTTATTACTGTAAGCATCCTAGAAAAAAAAAAACATGCACCAAAAGCTTTTCAATTCAATCTCACTGGTGGTGATATGGAGAACTACCCAAACTCTGCAGACCGTAAGGTAAAGGCAGTAGCACACACCACGGATTTCCATAATTAGAACACAGTAATACCAAGCTATGCTAGAAATTATTTGCTGGTTTTCATTAAAATGCCCAGTTCATTTTTATTTTTTCCTACCATCACTGCAGCAAGATGCACGCTCAGAATGACAAGAAACTACTGGGCAAAGTCTATGTAAGATTCATACTCAGGCTGAATTAGCACTACCATCAGTGAAAGCTTTGGTGTTGATAAGGAAGCAGAGACTGATTTTAGAAAGGTGTTAAAAATCCAAGCTATCGAAGAATATCTGAAATGTTTTGTGTCTTCTGGCTGAAATAAATACATGTGAAAACGAAGGTACTAATTCACACTCTCCTTAGGGGTTATAGTTTATAATAATACTTGTTATTTCATTTTGCCTCTGTCATCTGATAAATTCCACTAATAAAGGCCCAATACTCAATAATTCAGTGTTGTAAAGAATGGAGCTGCTGTCTCTAGCTTAATGACTTTCTCAGGAAGACTGTAAAATTAGTTTCAGGTGAGCTATTTTAAGTACTGTATTATTAAATTTCACATAAATACAGTCCAAGCAATAGGAAATGGCACTGTCAGAAATCATCCAAGTGGCCTTAAGATCCGGACGCCTGGTGCAGTTCTGCAACAGGCCTCCTAAATGGCCTCAGAAAAATCATTTCTACATTATATATTTTTTCTGCCCTTGGTCGCTTAAAATGAGGTAAAGCGCCTACTGAGATTGGCGTGAGCAAAGGTGTGTGTTAACAGACTGCACCTCTTTCAGTAACAGGTGCTTCAAGCCAGACAAAACACAAGTGCCAATCAAAAGGGGGAGGTGGACAGTGCTCCTTTAGCCTTCGTTATGAAAAATGAAAAAGCACAGGTTAAAGAGACTCGAAAGGTACAAGCGTCAAAGCTTCACGAAAGGAATGGGGCACTTCAAGGAGCAAGACCTCTGCTTCCTTGGGATCCATCTCTCACAGAAGGAAACAAGACCAACTTCCAAACATGCTCAGGTATGCGCACTTGAGACACCATTCTCTTAGACTTGCATGTAAAATATATACTTACCCACCTGCAGCTACAGTACTGGTACGACAGTAGTGGTCTGCCCAAGGACACGAAGCAAGGCACAACTCACAGGGACTCTTTCCACGTCTTTATATTAAATAACAGTAAGACCTGGCAGATTCTCATGCTACATTTCATTTCACAGCAATTCTTTTTGCAAACTGTCTTTGCCACTTCAGCTCTAAAAAATGTCCATTCGGGATGTTTTTACCAAGAAATGATTTTTGCTAACTTGGTGCTCCGACCACCTGAGAAGCCACTGATTCTTTTCTAATCTCACCTTTTCCTTTAATACTGTTTTGGTTTTATTACTAAGCCATCGAATCCACAGCACCTCTACACCTCCACTCACACACAGTTTCGTCTTTCAGCTCTGAACCTCTGATTCTACCACAGCAATATTACTTCTGAGCATTTCCAGCAAGGTTTATTGGCATTCTGTGGCTCATTCTGAGACTGTTGAAACTTGCCTCATACTGTGCCTGCAAACAAGAAGAGAATAGTGGAAATCAAAGTGAAGGCCTGCAGCTGAAGTTTCAAGGGGTTGGAGAGGATTTTCCCCGCACTCCCAATAGTCATTAGGACACTTAGCCCAGTCGCATCAAGGCATGACACAACCTCACAAGAGGAATCTCGGTCTGTCAACAGACAGAGAAGATGTTTTACAACATAAACTTCAGAAGTATGGAATTATTTTCTTCCAATATTAACTTATTGGAGTTAAAGCTGCAGCTGGATTCATGACACCACTATTGCTGCAAAAACTAATAACGTTCAGTGTACATACAGATATTAAAATATTTTTCCCCAGCTACAAAATACCAAACCCCTTATTTATTGGAACAAGCTGTATTTGGAAGTTAAGATTATGGTTTGTTTACAAACTGACCGACTTCACTAGTGAAACAAAACTACACTTTCATCAGTATTCTTCCTAATTTATTCTGACATTATGAACAGAAACATTGCCTCTTCATATTCTTCTATTTAATCACACTCCTGAAATGGTCAATCCAGGCCCTAAAGCTTAGAAATGATAGAAACCAGCTACACTTTTTTTTTAAAACCTCTGTATCTCACTTGTTCACTTTTGACTTCACAGCTCAATTCAGCCAACCTCCACCCTAACCCCTGGGAGCATCTTGTACTTTCCAGCCATCTGGACTGTATTTACACTACTAAGAAGAAAGTCAAACTTGTTCATGAACAAAGAAAAACCCCCTTACTATCTTTCTGTCTTGTCTGTGCAGTTATTTTCTAAGTTCTTATTTTCTCAAAAAAAATATTGTTCTCTCTGAAGAGCTCACACAGTCTTCCTTGTGAGCTCTACTAATGTCATACAACTTCTTTGCTTAGCATTTTCTAGTGCTGGCTTAATAAAAAAAAATTAAAAAACAGAAATTACTGTTTTTCCCCTCAGTTTTCACCTTCTCTTCTCAAAAGTCCTTATGAACAGCATGAAAGTTCACATATGATGGTTTAGGATAGAAGAAATTGTACCAAAATGTTTATTTAGAGAGTAAGAGTTTTGCAAATAAAATGAATTATTGCCAAACTAAGATCAGAGACAAGTTTTAAAAGGAACACAGACAAACATTTACTTTTGAACTTGTACCCATTTTGATGGTATCCCTCCCCCGGCAGCAACTGCTGCATCTGAGCTCCTCCAGAAGAGAGGAACATGTCATTTTTTAAAATGATATTTTCATCAAAATATCTGTGCTGTGACCCCTCTCCCGAAACAGTGGATCACATGTGATGAGGAACACTCGCAGAAAAAGCATAAACTACAGGAGACAAGCAACTGCCTCGAACTGGTTTTACTTCCAACCACATGTTCTTAAACCCCACCTACTTTTATCTGGTTTTATGTGACCTGCTGTATAAGTCTGCCTTTTAGTGCGTTTTGTAACCCTGTTTTTCAAGGCTCACTATCTCTTTCGATCAAAGGTAGTCAACTACAGCTTATCATTAAAAGCTATTTTGCAGATTACTCTGCTCCACTTGATATGCACCAGAAATCTGCATCAAGTTTAAATGAAAGCCAGAATGGTGCCTTTGTTACAGGGAAAATTAATTAAAGCAATGAGCAATACTTGACATTCAGCTAACTTTTTAACCAGGAATTGAAGGTTCCCAATGCTTTGCAATGCTTGATCCAAATATCTGATTAATTTCAAATATTAATTCAGTCTAATGAGCTAATTTAATACCTGCATAAGGGAAAAATGCCAGTGTAGAACTATAGTGCAACAAATTAGAAAACACATACTAGGAAGAAAAATACCTTTCTAGAGGGGTGATTGTTCAGCTGCTGTTTATTTTCAAGCTGAACCTCTGAATTTAATTCAACAAAGTGAGCTTTCAGAAGCATAATGACTTGTAATGATCATGTTAAGTATCTTCTGGTCCCTTCAGCAACTCTTCTGGAATACCAAGGAGTAAAAGTTCAATTACAGATGTGTGGGAGGCTGCATACCACCACCACAGTAAATTCATTAGAGAGGGAAATACACAGTAGAGAGGTAACAATGAATTAAAAACATAATGAATAGGTCCATGTGAAAAAATAACTACTGAAATAACTCAGCCAAACACTACCACGGATAAAATAATGCAAAAGCTCTGGACACAAATGAACCAGCATAATTAAGGGTACCAAGCTGGGGCAGAAACACTTCCCCTGCCAACATTTACCTCTTCCGCATCTGTGAAAAGAAGACTTCATGCAACATTAACACAACCAAACATTCTTCTTCCTTGCATTCATAGATACCAGTTTCTAGACTGATTCAACATCGTCCCTTTCCAGGTTTTTTTCCTCCTCATCTCCAACATCTAAAAAAGACCATCAGCATGAATAAACACAGTTTGTCATTAAAAGAAGCTGAAGTCTAGTGAAGATGCAACATTATTTCTGCTTTAGGGAAGCACTGCCAAATTACTTACCAGAAAAAAAACAAAACAGGAGATCTGTTATCAGTTCAGCAATACCTCTACTAAGAAGAACTTCCCTCCTCCATGTGATTTCAAGCTGTTCAAATTTTGCCCATACTTTGTAATACTTTTTTTCTTTCTGGAGTGAAGACATGGACAATAATCAATTAGGCAACTGAACTTCCTCTTCTAGATACACAAGCTGAACGTTTCATGCAAGCTACTAAAAATAAGTTTTACTTCCAGCAATGACAACTCTTTGCAGCTTAATCAAAGGAATAGCAATCACAGCCTAATGGGCTCTATTCTCTAGAGCATCTGAGTTGGAAAATGATCAGTAAGAGAAGATTCACTGCAGAGAAGAGAAGAAACTGCAAAGAAGCGAGGACCAATATATTTGCACTCAGTCTGCATCGATTTGATTTTATGTGTTTCTAACATAGAGAATGTGAAGTGACTTGATGCTCAGTCCACAGATACGTTATGAAGTTAGTTTCTAAGGAAACAGAGCAGAATCTGAGGGCATAAAATTTCTGTGTTTGTGCTGCTTCTGTAGCAAACACAGCATCAGCTGCAGAAAGCACAAGAAGCAAAATTCCTCCAAACCGATTAAGGAACCTTGAGCATCCTAAACTAGCAATTTAACTGGCAGCCTCACTGGTGAGGCACATGCATCTATTTGAGCACAGGGTGTAAGCAGGATTCACACCAGCTCACTGCCAGTACCAGCCTACTCCTCTCAACTGCAGTGCAGGAAGAGACACTAAAAATAATACAGCTGGCACCTAATATAGTCTGCTCGTTCATGCGTGCAGAGGCTCCTCTGTGACTTCTAAAAAATCTGACTGTCCACGTCTCATGGTTCCTCTTTCAGAGAAAAAACAAATTTATAACCAGTGAGGCAGCAAACTTTTCTGTACAAGAACTCAAAAAGGGTCAGGTGAAAGGTGGGGATTTTCAAGAGGAGTTTCCACACCATGAATGCCAAGCAGGTTTCCACGCTGCCATGAGTACTGGGACTTGAGAAAGCATCCCTCCAAGCCTGATGGCATGGGGCTGTTTCAGATGCTCTCCCCAGCTGGTGGTGCACCCCGCGTGCAGGGATTGCACTCAGGATGCAGACAAACCCAAAGGGCAGCTACACCAGGGGACTCCACATGATGAGATCCTCCAGGCCAAAATAATCAGAATTCTTTGGAAAATTTAAAACTTTAGAAGTACGTAGTGCACTTCCTAAACTTTGAAATGAAACATTCCTTCTACCAACCAGCCACATAACCCACTGCTTAGCAACAGGGGTTGCACACGTGTATGTGTCTGCAAGGGGAAAAACAAGCTCTGTAATCCATCATTCTCACGACACAGCAAGACAGTTTCTCTCTGGGTACACATAGGGTTTTAAAAAATAAATTTAAAAAAATCTTAAATTCACATTTCAAAATAAATCCATGTCCCCTTTAGATTCAATAAAAAACTAGATGGTGAATTGAAAATAAAATCTTTCTAAAGAAGTTCCAATACACGTGTTCGAATGAGGCCCATTTCAACTCCAGAGGGAACTCTCCTTGGTTTGCCTACGTGCTGTGTTGTTTTGGACAGTGACAACTCTTTTTGCACAGCCATCTCCTCCGGAATAGCAAAACATTAATGCAACTCCAAATATCACTGTTAAGAGTCCACTGCTAAAAGTGCCTGCATGAAGGCCAGCAGCCCAGAGGTGACAGCCCAGGCCTGAAATCCCAAATACATTACCACAGGCTGGGATATTATTTCCACTGTGCTATCCTACTGCAGAACACACATCAATACTCATCTCTATCTATTTTGAAGCACAAAAGCTTCAAAATAAATCCTTCTGACCAACCTCTCAAATTAATTACGCAAATGCTGTATGAAAATGCACAGATCATTTTTGCTTCAAAATTTTAAAACCCTTCACAGACACTCTGAAAAGAAAAGAAAGCAAATGCCTAATTATACATGTTGAATAATCCAGATAATGGTCTGTCACATGTGTCGTTCTGAATGCAAATCAGAACAATGGTTTTAGCTGTAAACACAATGTGGAAACGTCAAATAACTTTGATCTCATCTCTGGCAAGAACATGCTTCTTTAAGATACTGTTCTCTATTCAGTGGGATACACACATATATATATATAGTGCATTTTTTCCTGTTGAGTCTCAAAGCCTTTCCTTACAACATGTACCTTATGAGATATTTCAACTGAGATGAATAACCATATCTCCACAAACAGAAGGATGCTGCCACTCACTGCCCTGCTAGAAACACTAGAAGTAACAATACTTTGTTTACCTTTGTTCAAGCAAAGTGTGATTGTTTCTGTATCCAAAATGCCCATAAAGGAAGGCTGTACTCAAAAGTTCCTGTGCTGAGGGGCACTTACCACTTCAGAGAGAGGAAGCAAGGCATACCCACAGCAAGCAACTGAACTCCTAACACCTTTTGTGGAAATGAGTCCTAAAACGCACTCCAGGCAGGTTTAGCAGGTAGGATTTTCTTCATTTCAGTCTATATGTTTCTTACACAGCAGGAAAACCAAGCAGAAACCAAGAGGCATATGAAAAAAACCTGAATAGATGAGAATGCCCAAGTTATACATGCCAGGGAGGCAGCAGGGACCACTGGTGTCCTCTTCATTCCTGGTACTAGGGAAATTCCTTATACCACCGCGCGACAAATTCAGCATGTGTTGAAATTCATTTCAAGACAACATTATTAAGGGGAGATTAGGCTCTTAATGAGAAATTCTACAGCTCAAGAAATTTAGGCTATCAGTTGGAAAAGAACAAGTAAAGAATTTCAGTTGGTGACATGATGACAGTGGCTATTTCAGGTGTAAGTGCAACAAGAATGCTCTATGGTGAAGCAGCCTGTGCTTCCCACTCAGGCTTTGCTTCCTAACACCTTTTTTCCACTTACAGGTAAAACACAAGATACTAAATTTCATGTTGAGATTACACTAGTCTTAACGTACAAAGAAATTCTATGAAAATAACAATACAGGAAAATAAATGCACAGCTCCTTAAGTGACAGATAACTGGAATAGATTTAGGGGTCAGTCCAGCAAAAACACGGCTGCTGCACAGTTGTGCCTGGTTGGATTACCACACAGAGACAAAAGACAGATCCTGTCAGATACTGCTGCAATAGATACTATAACAAAGTTTACTGATGCAATCCTTGTTTGTCATGCACTACACGGATTCCAGTTTTCCAAAGGAGAACAGAAAAAAAAAAAAAAACCAGGACCATTAAAACTATACATAACTGTTACAGTCAGTTAACCAAAGATGTAGACAAGAATAACATCCGAACTTACTTAAATTCAGAAAAAAAATCTCTCCTTTGATAAATGCCTGGACTGTACAAAGCTTCAGAAGATTTCTCAATTAGTCTAACTTGTTGTGTCACCAGAAGCAAAAGGAAATTCTCATGTCTTTACTTTGAAAGAGACTTAGTTCCACAATACACAGTTCAAGCTTTCTCGAAAATAGAAGCTACCAGGATATAAAAACAGGACCAGTTAACCTTTCTTTCCCCTTCACAAATCAAGGGGACTTTTTTCTTTTTTCTCCTCAGTTGAGACAAAACATTATTTGCAACTTAGTCAAAGTGACTCACTTCCACAAACTCCTCCAACACACTTCTAGCAAAGCCCTTTTGGAAGGGAATAGATTTCCCTCCTCCAAAACCTTAAGTTGAAATGATACTCAAGTGTACAGTTAGAACAGTATAAATATAAATTACTGCTATGTAAAAAGGATGCTAAGTATTTTTATATGTTCCTCCCTCAGGAAAGGAAGGATGAGAACTCATTTGGTTTCAATCAAACCATGCCATCCCCCTCCTCATCTCTCAGTAGCCGTATTTCTAATATGATCCTCAGCTTAGGCTAAAGGAATTTATTGTACACACCTTAATCCCTTCAACAAAAATTACTTTAAAGAAGGGAAGAGAATGTGCTGATCAAACAGAATGCTACATAAAGACTGCATGAGATATATGTTGGAAGGCCAGCAGAATTAATCCAAGTCCAGGTCTAAAACAAAACAGAACTACAGAAGTGTAAGATCCCCTGAGTATATGCACTCAATTTACACAAGCCCTTACCCATCTCTGCAACTCACTTCCACCACTAAAATTGCTAAACTCGAGAAAAAAAATAGCCACTTTCATGTGCTGCTTCTACAAACACTGTCACATTGAGAATTTGTACATCAAATTCAGTTAGGAAAGGGAAAAAAACTAGGACAGACATCTTCAACTTGAATTTGTGGAATGTTTTAATGATTCAAGTCTAATCTTGAGGTTTCAGCTAAGCTTTTCTTTTTACTCTTTGTTAGTAGTATTTGCCCATTCAGATAAAGTTTGGAAATGTGAACAGAGACTCGCTAAACAGAAATCCTATCCAGTGTAACATTTCATTAAGTCAAGACACTACTTAAGACACTATCTGTATTCTTCCCTCACCCAGTGGCCATCAGCTCACTCCTCATTCGCTGTTCCATTCGCCACCTCTTGTTACTTGTTCCATTTCTGTTCAGCAAAATGCACAAGTTTGTTTGTTTCTATGAAAACAACCGCAACTACTCAACAAACAGCAAAGGAATTGCAAGTTGCAATATTATAACGTCTTATGAGCTTTGTCCAAAGTTTGCATCAGCCTATAGGTTTACTAGCAAAGTGCAGTCATGCAAGTTTCCTTTCTTAATATTCTCCCTCCTCTTCTTTAAGCAAGTTTATTCTCATCCTTAGAAACAGGAAGTCATTAAGTCAAAAATGTTTATACTAAATGAAAACACACATATTGCCATGACTTCTATTCAGTGACTATTGGGTGGTCTCAATCTGACTCCACTTTCTCACCAGCAAGTGCTTCCTTTGGAGAAATTATCAAAGCACAGCCTCAGACACCAAGGACTGGAAAGGTATAAACAATCAGCTATTATAATTACAATTCAGGATTTTTTTTTTTTTCAGAAGACTTTAATATATCCAAACAGAACTCCCAAACATCTGTTTTCAGTAAGTATTTAAATAATGTTTTCCCCAAACTGTATCAGAAATTGGCTAGTGCTCTGTGTTTCTTGGGATGAGGTCAGCAATGTGCACTAGTACAGTGCCTTTGTTGCAGTAATTACCATGTTTATTTGTGACAGTGTGTGGTTGAAGGGGGAAATCCACAGCCCACTGGCATGATCCACTGCTAACCTTCAGAACACCATCTGCAACTGCCTGTGATCAGTGTCTCCAACATGCCAGCCTCTGGTCATACTGTTCTTATTCATAAACTCATGTTTCCTTTTAAATATGAAAAATGTTAAAAAAACCAACTTCGATTTAGTACTTTGATAATAACACATTAATAGGTGGCCCACAAAGACTCCCCATACACAGAACATCTGACTGTAACTTCCTCCACACGAAGAAAGATCTGTCACTTGTGATTTGAGTTTATTGCCAAACTAATCCCAGTATACCATGGTTTGCGTTTTGTGGACATAAATTACATCCCAGGAAAAAAATCAAACTTCAGACCATCAGCATAATTTTTCACTTGCTTTTTCAACACTACCTGTCCTTATTACAGGAAAAGGTACTTCCCCCCAACCTTAATATTTTAATTATTAAATAATATTTGGAAGAAATTAAAAACACTTCTCAGAAGAGAGTTGCAAAGTAGTTCCTCAGTAATCATGAGCACTTTTGGGAAACTCAAACGCTGCTGCAGCACACCCACTTGCTTCCTGTGAACAACCAGCATTCAGAATTATCTGGAGAGGTCTTCCAAAGTGCTGAGAACACGATTTCTGAGCATTTTGTTGCTCTATGAATCACCAAGAACAGAACATGAAGCCAAGAAACAGTAAAGCATGCACATGTACAAACAACAAATAAGAGCTGCTAAGACTAAAAATACCAAACTATATCCCGAACAGAGCAGGAAAAGACCAACAGGAACTTACACACTATACCACTTCCACCTGAGACTCTTTACTTTTGTTTGGACCCAGAGATCAATCTGAATGTCAGGAATTAATAAAGCTAAGCAGTACAGCTCAGCTCTCCAGAGACCAGGCACATCTGCTCAGCAATGCCAAGCTGCCAGCTGGATAGAGTCCCAAAAGCCTTTAAAGGGTCATCATGCACAGCAAAAGCTTGTACTTGAGTAAAAACCTTTTAGCCTAGCAACTAAAAAGGTAATAGATATTCTGTTAATTACATTAAGTAATTAAGTCATGTTTAGCTCTGTTAATTAGGATGCCTAATTTTAAAAGGTCTAATAGCCACAATATTTAAATTTCTGGTTTGTTCTGGGAACAACAAAAGTCTATTTTAAACCCCTGCCATTTTTTTTTCGACTGACTCAAAAAAAGAAGTTATGCTGTTAACAGATAAGCTAATCAGCTGAAACGGAAAGAGTCAAATAAATTATTACTTGTTGGATATTGCATATTCTAAGCAACTTTAAAGTATAATTAATGGATTAAAAAATCCAAAATTAAAGGCACCTGGATCTCAGCTGAGATCATCAATCACCCAAGGATACTTCATCTGGGTACAAATTGTCAAAATGTCCTCTCCTTGTTCAGGTTTGATCAGAGCCTGTTCACAGAAGAAATAAACCCTGCAGTAGATGGATGGCACTTGCCTCCCTCCCCAGTATGCCCCTCACTGACACATAAGGTTTGGCAGGGCATAAAAGTGTTCAATCAAGCTTTTGATACATGAAGCTCTTTCTGAAATAACTGCTGGCCTACAAGGAAGTTGCTCCTTCCAAATATCTCAAATCAGGAGTACGGTAGTGTACATGCTTAGTTAAACACAGCTCCATCTACAGCTGTTTCTACAGCTCCAAGTGGCTCAACTTTCATGCGGTAAAGACAGGGCTGACACCCTATTTAACACCTCGGTAGGCATGTGCTGAAGAGGTCTGTTGTTTAGGATCACAACAGCCAAAACCCCACTGCTTAGCTCCCTCTGCTCTGAGGGCATCACAGCTCAACACACTTTATTACAGGATGTTACATCTCTGCTATTTGTAAGGTATTTAGAATTCTTCTCTCTTGACTTATTCCCAAGGGGAATCCAAAAGGTGAATCCAGGCTGGGCCACTTCACAAGCCCCATAGGCTTTTCTAAGGAAAGGAGCCACTTTCAAGAGCACAGTTAAGATCAATTAGCTGAAAACAGTCTGAACAATTTATGCTGCCAACTTCTATGCTGCCTATTTTATTAACAGTAAATCACTGCTCCCAAATTTTACTCACAGCAGTGAGCAGCACCAGGGGGTTACTACCAGTCCTAAAAGGCACCATGCCTGTGAAGCTTTGTCACCGCACAATACTCCTCTTTCCAACCCCATGCCAAGCTTCAGAAGAGCTACTGGCATCACAGGGCCTCTAAAGGATGTGGGACACTATCCATGAAGGCCCCTAGAATTATTAGCCCCCATTCAATTAGCAAATTCAGCTACTAATTTTATATCCCCTTAAGCAGGGCTTATAAACCACACAACAGAGTGGCCCTGAGCAGCCATCTGGAAATGCAGATGTCACCTGCTCACCTTTGTAATCTCCTGTAAGGTCTCTCAGATGACGACATATTTCACTGTGGTGCTCTATAAATAAACAAAGTATTATAAACAATCATTTTATCTGACTGGGGTTATGTCATATGCTTTGCTTTCTCTATGAAAGAAAACACGTACATAAAGTGCAACCAGATGTTGTTGGCAGAGAATCGATTTAATATGGACTCATTTCTAAAAACATGATTACAGATGTGGCCTATATCCTGAACCCAATGTTTAGGGAAGATTTTTTTCTATGTATAAGAATTTCACTAATTTTCTACGTTTTCTCTAGGTCTCTTAACTCACAAAAAAAAAAAGTTTCCAAGGACTAAAAAAGTTACACACCCTCCCCTTTCACACATCCACCACAAAAAGTAATTCAAGCACATTCTTACCAAAGGAAAGCTCAGCATGTTACTGAGGAAACCCTGCTTTGCAGCAGCTTATTGCTATAGCAGCTATGAGAAGGCAATGATGTAGGATAGAACTAAGTCTAGACCGAGCTTCTTTGCAGCAGACAATACTTAGCTTGGTCTGCACCTGACTTATAATTTGATTTTCAAAGTACAAAAACAGTTACTATCATTCTGCTTGCAGGACTGGGGAAACTTCAGATGTTTTAAGTAATTATTTTCAGTATTTTAATAAATAAAAAATAAAATAAAAAAAAAACACTAAAAATCCCAACAACTGATACATACCAAAGTTTTTGATCACTAATATTATCCTTAAAATCTCTGACCGAATTCACAGAGCTCTCAGTAAGGTAATTCAAACATATGATCAAGATTTAATTGGTGTACTCTAGAATTGCTTAGTTGAATTTTGATATAATCATGAGCAATGAACAAAAGGAATGGAAATAACACATAAGTTTCAAATTCAATATCAGTAAAGTCTGAACAAGAACTTGATTCTTTCATGCTGGCTGATTTATAAAATCCTATCAACTTACCTCAAGGAAACTGGCATAAAACTCAAACTCATTTCAAAACAGGATAGGAACAGTACAGAAAGGCTGACTCCATCAATCCACATCTAAACCCAAAAGATTTTCACCATATTTGATATCCAGGTACTGATGTATCTAAGAACAGTCCTTTTAACAACCACCCTCCTGAACTAGATAAGACAAGTTCATGTTCATATGAACAGAGAATCCAATGCTTAAGAAAAATTCTCTCTCTATATATTCATTACTCTCACTCCACATTCATGCTCTTTTAAAATTAAATAGTAAAACCCCAAATATTCAACGGTTACTGAGACTATTGCCTTGGCAATGTATTTATCGAAGGAACTAAAGCACTTGAAGCTAGGTTAGTTAACTACCAGGAACATCACTTAAAATCAACAGTTGAAAAGAAAACAACCCTTTTCCCCAGATTATCTTTCAACTGGACCTTTAGAAAACAAAGATAAGTAATTCTTTCAGAGGACACTGCCACTTATGAGCACCTACATTTATTGGTAAAGCTCAGATATTTGATTAATCTTAGATTATCTTTTCCAAGCAAGGTATTATAAAGGTCACATGAAATGATGAAAAAGTCAGAGAATAAAAATGAAAGCAGGAAAAAGTCCTACTTTCACCTAAGAAATTCTGTGTCATGATGTGAATGCAGTTGCAATTTTAAAATCCTCTCACAACCAGCCAATTTCTAGTCAACAGGTACATAACTACTTGCTTATGGAGGCAGGCAGATGAGACAACTGGAATTTTACACAACTATTTAAAGTGCCCCAAGCAACCTTTAACAAGAACTTTAAATATCTGTTTTGAACATAATTTCCAACAGGATTAAATATATATATGGCTGTATAAACACAATCTCTAATGGAGGAATCAGATTGATTTAAAGTGCGGTTAGACCCAACGGCTTGTTCAGAGAGGAAACTTTGGCAAGGATGGATAAACAAGCACTCTAAGCCCAGAGGTGAGCAAAGCACTTGTTTCTGCTCCACGAGGAAGACGTCATTGCAGTGAGAGAGGCTGCTGAAGTGTCTGAGCTCTGAGGCTCAGCTGTGTTCTCACCCAAGTGTTTCCAGCTACTTTGGTTTGTTGGGGTGGTGTGGGTGAGCAGCTCTGCCCACATGCCATCTATCTACATGGTACCTAAAAATTACTTGCAAACTTCAACTGCTACAGTCTCACTTAAAGAGAAGAGCCCTGCTGTGTAGGTGCACTCACCTACTATTTATAACAGAAGCCTTGCTAGCAAAGTGTTTCCCTTAAACATAAAAGAAACCCCAACTTGAGAATCCTGCCTATGGCTGGGGGAAACAAATGAGGACATGTGCATTTGTTTGTTTTCTTAAGAAGGAAGACAAATAAATTGAGAAGGCAAAACATACAGGTGGTTTCTGGACACATTAATGAATCAACGGCAAAGCTTCCATTCATTTAGTAGTTACCATTTCACATGAAGGATTTCACTGTCCCAAAAAAGGAGTGAACAACAGCAGCTGTCACATCCTACGGGATAAAATATCTTAAAGGAGAAAGATAACATACTGCAGCATTTACACAGCTTATGTTAAAAATAAAAATAAAATTTGAAAAAAAAAAATCTCAGAGTCCAAGTCTTTTCAGAAATTAAGCCAATATGCAGACAAAATACTTGAATATAATAGTGATCTGAATAATGAGCTGAGAACTAAGCAGAGAATTGTTATCTGGGTGATATCTGCACAGAGCTGAGAGGATCCACGGATCCAGGCCCCACTGTACAAAGAATTTGTATGCAGGCATCCATGTACCTAAGTCTGCTATTCACTACTCTGCTGGGGCACCTTAATTAGCCAGCCAAGCCCGAGTTGTGTTTGCCTTGTTTTAAGGCTTCCGGCATCCTTAGAGAGTTCTCCAAAAAGCAATTCAAAGCAGGAATGTGATTAAGGGGAAAGCCTCAGCCGGCTGTGCTGAGTGGTGTGAATACCTTCGGCCTTTCTGCCCCCTCATGGGCTGAGCCAAAGAAAGAGGCTGTGGTTCAAGAGAAAGCCTCAGAGTCCAGTGCAAACTCCTCCCCATAAGACGCTACAAGGAAATCACTGCACCTCACAACCAAGACAGTTCTATTTGCTGCCTTTATAACCACCACCCCTCGACACTGATCTATCAAATACACTAACGAGAGCACGCTAATCAGAAAGCTGCACAACTGCACACTTTTAGTCATTTGTGCTAGTTCAGGCTACCACAAAGAACAACTAGAAGATCAGACTCTCTTACACTAAATACTCTCATCAGACCTCTCAGAAAACTTAATTTCATAAAACTGCAAGGTAAATAAATAATTTGAAGATATCAGCTGCAACCTTCGGTTTTTCACACCGAGTTACACAACCTTGTAACCCTCAAAATCCGCAGGCTTCTGTAGATGACTAGGATTTTACAAAGCATCCATACTCATCTTGCCTCTGGCCAAAAGTTGACGTTGCAATAAATTTTGGGACAGACAAATCCTGCTTTTACAAATGCTTTAATAACTTAGGCACTTCAGGGCAAACCTTTTTCTTTTCTTATGTAATGCCCATTGCTGCAATTCACACAAGTATTTCCAAAACTTTATCCTTGGGGCAATATGTAGCTTTACCCCTTCTGTCTTCTTTCTTTTTCTTTTTCATAAAGCAGAATCCTGTCGTACAACAGGCATATTATGGTATTAAAAGAAAAAGGACTAAAAACGCCGTGTCCATTAAATTTGACCATAATGCACAGTGCTGATGCACTGCAAGTCACCTCAAATCACATACAGATTTTTTACTCCATGAGGAATCCAGTTTTCATCCTCCAAAGTGCAACATGATTAGTCACTATAAGGACTTTCATTTTTACCAGAGAGTGCCTTCTAAGCCACTAAGGGTGGGAAAGACGTAAGAACAGAAGGGAAAGACGTAAGAACAGAAGGGAAAGACGTAAGAACAGAAGGGAAAGACGTAAGAACAGAAGGGAAAGACGTAAGAACAGAAGGGAAAGACGTAAGAACAGAAGGGAAAGTTATGCCACTGAACCTCAGTAAGAGAAACAGCATTAGGAAAGCTTCTCCTAGATTTCTATTAATAAAGAAATGGATAAGTTATACTGAAGAGCACGTGCAGAAATAGATGGGGAGAGGAAACAGTTTTGTGTACTGGTTATGACTCAACCACTGCACCCAATTTCACCAACATGCAAAGACGCAGAAGTTATTGAAAATAACAGGGGAGAGAAATACTCCAAGACATTCTAAAATAATTAAAAGGTTTCTATATAATATATAAATATATATATAATAATATATAAAGGCTTTTAAATAATTAAATGTCTACAGTTTTGACTTCAGCAGCTTTACTGTGGTACCTATTAGTCTGTAAATGTCAAAACTAATATCATGCTTTTTCCTCCTCTCTCCTTTAGAAGTACCTGCAGAAAACTGCAGTACTGCACACTCTCTACCCTGAAAGACCAATGTTCTGGCACAGCAGAGGCAGTGAAAAACACATTCAGCATCATTCTCCTTCTGGCACTCAACATGAGAGAGAGAAAGCTACTGGCATACCCTGCGTTCTTGCTTCACACTGTATTTCTGGCTAAGAGGCAGAGTCATTTATTTATAGAATCTCTCAACCAAATTTGCTTGCATCCTGAGGTGCATTTTGATTATTCTATCCCTGTCTTAGCATATTACAGTTAGTAACATTTTATAACTGTAGTAAAAGGCAAAATATACCATTAACATTAAGAGAGTTGCAGCAAGTCACATGCAACAGAAACGAAGGTCAGGTACTCACTCTGCCAGAGAACAGTACTGCTTCTCACTAAGCACGAGCCCAGCGCTTGGAATCAATGTTTCAGAAACCCCAGGCACAGCCAGGTCTGTTACACTGGCTTTAGTGAGAGTCCTTTTGGTGAATCTGGATGTCCCCTGTTGAATTTACTGCTCTAATGGCATTTGAGTCAAGGTAACTTCCTGAGTAAGCCAGAATCCAGAATAAATGCATGAGGATAGGAAACAGCGATTAAAAGCACTGCCCAAATTGTCTGCTATTGGTCTTTCAGTTCCTTCAGGCACTCAAACTGCTTCAGTTTTAAACTCTGCTTAAAGTAAAATGAATTAATGCCAATAAAAAGTTTGATGGAAAATCCAACATCAGCCAAATCTGGGATTGTTTGTTTCAGTTATATAGAATCATTGTGTCCGGTCCTCGGATCTTCTTTATTATACCCTCATTTCCCCTGACTGAAGAAACCTCTGTAACAGAAAACCCTCAGGAGCCGTAATTTAACAAAGACAGCATCCAAACTTGATACAACTGTATGAATGAAGCCAGTAATCTGGGTATGGCTGGACTTTAAAAAAAAAAAATAATTTCCAAAAGACAAAATGAAAAACTACATTTGATAATAAATCTTCTTTTTATGAGTAGGCCTAATACCCTTCCTCTTGGTACAAGAATGTAATACTGTCTTCCTTCCCAAGAAGCAAAAAAAAGGACAGAAAACCCACACAGAACAAGAACCATGAAAAACGGAATAAACATCAGATACACAAAGTATTTTCAAAAAATTGTACCTTTCTTTTGCATATGGCCTATATTTCATTAATCAGACTTTTTAAGAACGTCAGTGCTTTAAATAAGTCTTCAGAAAGGTAACAGAAGTCAGAGGCAAACCAGGGCTGGGGTGAGATGAGACAATCACATGGGAATTACTAGCAAGCTCCTCCTCATGCTTTACTATCACAAGAAAGCAACAGCCTACATGTGTGCAAGCATGGCAGTCACAGACTGACAGACCTTGGGCTGCAAGGTACACACACCACCTTTTACCTGCAGACATCAAACAGCTGAGAACCCAAAACTGCTGAGCTTAGATGAGGGCACAGTGTTTGCACCCAAACCCAGACACCACTGTTTTGACAATGTGAACAAGACCAAAAATGCTGCTACTCCTGTTTGTGCATTTAAAAGATGCCCACAACAACAAGCTCTCTCTGAGGCCATTTGGGTACTCACATTTTAAATTCAGGGGCTCTGTTCTGGTTAATCTTACACTGAAATGCTACTAACAGAAATCAAGTTCACACTGGGGGTGATACGTGCAACAGGCAAAGTGATTTTCAGAAGCTCTCTCTGTTGAAGTCAGTATCAGGTCGTCCAACACGCTGACACAGACAGAGCTGTTATTTTTAAACACAGCCACAGTCTATTTAACTAAAGCATCTTTACTCTGACTGAGCCAGTATTATTTTGATAAGACTCCTTAAGTATTTACACTGAAGCCTGCATATAATATCACACATGCAAAATACAAACTTCTGAAAACAATCCTTCATTGCAGCTAGGAAAAGAGAAAAAAGGAGAAAGAGAAGTCCAGGAAAAACCCAGGAGGACCCAGCACTGAAGACTAAAAAGTGAGAGCTGCAGGACAGCTATTCACTCTCTGAACTTGCATCATGTACCACCTGCACGGAGACTCACTGGAACAATTTCAGTCAACTTAAACAGCAAACAGCCTTTTTGCTGTTAGAAACTCAGCATCACACTTCTAAAGCAATTCTTCTGCCAAATCTGTTGCTAGTAACACTGGGTTTTCTTACACATCATTTAACCTGTAAGAACCTGGATGGAGTGAGAAGAGTCAATGCCATTGTCCAAGGCACGTAGGAGACTGCAAGTTAGAGTTACACATTTTGGGAGGCAGGCTGAATTACACTAAGCAACTTACTTGTATACATTTTCCTCAATGTAATTCTTAATCTTTATATATAAAGTTGTCTTGTAAACATACACACAAGTTCATTGCTAGAACCAAGCACAACCCCATCCTCCCCTCTTCTATACACACAGACACTATGGTCTACCCAATTAATTAAGTAATTAAGTTCTCTATGGCAGTATTTAGCCTCCATTTCTGATACATAACTGTGAAATAGAACCAAAAAAGTAAGAGCACCAATGGCACACACTGCTCAACAGTGATAACCTCGTAATTTTACCACTGAAAATGTAGTTGTGCATCTTGTGCTGTGCGTGTTTCCTGCAGGCTCTGAAGGCAAGGGAAGGCAGACACAGAAAGGAACTCCCAGCACCCACCACCACCACATTCCACAGGACTGTCACGCACTGGCAGCCTCATGGAGCTGGAATATGGGAGCTGGGATATGGGTATGTGGCACGGGAGTCAAAGAGCCGCTCAGCCTAGCATGTTGAGATTATTTTCATTAAAATAATTTTGAAGTCTATGTAGTTTCTCCCAAACGTGGCATTTATCCCAGAATTTCCTTTTAAACATGACTGCTCCCTCTCAGATTTTGACAGCTCTGGAAGGGTAAGGGGGAACCTCCTAACTTAGGGGCTGCCACATTGTATTTCAAAGCCTAGAGAAATGGCTTTTTCATTCTTGCTTTCCTGCCAAAGAGTCCCCTTGAAGAAGGCTCAGCTTACCAACACCTTCCACATACATTTTTGTGTTGCCTCCCAGTACTGCAGGCAGTGTCCACCCTGCAGAGCTGTCACCACTGAAGGATTAAGGGGTTGGAGTCAACCTGAAGTCCAGTGCTGTCAGTGCCCCATCTCCCCGTTCCCCCCTTTCCCCAGAGGTTCTCACTGCTGCCTTTGACACCTCATACCCACCCTAGTGCTCACTCAACCCTCTCTTGAGCTAATTCAACTTATTAAAGAGAGTTAATTCAGTCGGGGGGGGGGGGAAGAGGAGATTTTCTGCTGCAATTCACACTGAATTGCACAAGTTCAGCAAGTGGCAGGGCTTACACAAGAGAGGATGGGGCAGGACCACAAGGCCAGGAGGGAAGAGCAGGATATCCCCTCTAGCTTGGTTGTAATGTACAACCCAAATATTTAAATCGAATGGAAATCAGAGTCCCAGAGAGGAGTGACTGTATTAAAGAGGCGATTATATTTATTGGAACGGTGACATGCAGACTTCTTATTTGACAGGGTTCTTAAATAGGATTACAGGGCTTTAATTTGGTTCTTTAAATTGGTTTTGGAGAGAGAGAGAGAAACACAGAAAAAGTTTAGAGAGAGGGTGGAATAACCTTGGAAGGAGTACACTACATTATGCCATGTCAACTATAATAGCTTCCCCAGGACAAATATATGCTAGTACACATTCTTCAAGTTAACTAATAAACAGAAGAGCTATAAAAAAATAATTACTTACACTATGTATTTGCACATTGCAAACAGTAATTCCGTAGCTTTAGTTTCATCTTCACACTATCACTTATATTGACAAGCAACAGCAGCAGCACTGTATAACACAAAAGGGGTAAACAAATGACCTTTATCTAACTTTAATAAAGTAATAAAGGACCCTTTTTTTTTTTTTTTGTAACTTGCTTCAAAGAGAGTTTTATAGCTAACTACCAGCAGGGTGTGGACTGAAGCTAAAAACTTTGAAATAGGTCCCTGTGAAATCTGAAACCAAAATACAGTAGAGGTCACCTCTCCGTGAAGAACCGCCTTGTCTGTATGTATACTATAAGCAAAGCTCTGTTAGCTCAGCCTCGGCAACAATGTAATTCAACTTAGCCCCTGGGAATAGCAACAACATCAGGTTTCTACTACAAAGATAAATTTACTGCACACAATACCTGTTACTATATATTTGCAGCATGTTTGATAGTAGCCAGACACTAGTGTTACATGGTATATCTCAAGTTATTTTTTCCTTGTTAAAGGCTAACCCAGGCTATAAATATGACATTGTTATTCTTACTCCCACCATTAGCCAATTCTTTTTAGTCAACATTGCACATACATTAGTCTTATGCAACATACTAGCCAATAGTAATAGGAAAGGAAGTAATACAACGGGAGGTTTTTATCTTTTTTTAAAATTTTTTTTACTGCTTTTCCCCTAGAGGGGAAGATTTCAACCATTTTCAACAAAGAAACTGAGAATTTTTCCAGTGGAGAGACAGGACCTCCCAACACAAGTATTGGGACAGTAACTTTGTTCTGTCTCATGGGCTCCTATGAAACAGTTCACAGACCCAAATTTAGAGACAAGTGCCATACAGCGCTCAAGGTTCTTGAAAAGGGTTGCCCCCACACACACCACTCTGCTGATACATGTGGCTTAGGCAGTCTATTCTTCCAGCTATAGGAAAAGACCAGGCAGACAAAGCTGCTGGCATTGGAACCTGTGGGTGAACCTGGGCTCCTGCTTGCCTTGCCAACTGAGGACAGATATGGGAATCTTCACATCTAAGCAAAGACTTCCCAAAACAGGAATGAAATGTTGACCACCCTCGCTGGACTACAGAAGAAATCCCACCACACTTCACAGTCTCCACTGGTCACTTTGGGTCCATCGCTGGAGAGAGGTGTCTTGATCCAGGTAACTGGAGACTTTCATATTTAAGACCTCTTGAAAGACACAGGATCCCACCTGGCAATACACTGTCACTTGATTTGATTAGAAACACTGACACACAATAAAACATTAGGAATGGCAAGAAAACAAGAACATTTTCTGCTGACCAGAGAGGAAAAATTTCCATTTCAAATGGAAATTCCATTTCCATTTTGAGAAGAACTAAGCAGTCTCTGAATCTAGCCCTTAACCAAGAGCTGTCTTAGGGCATGTAAAATTAGGGGCACTGTTCTTTAAAAACATCTAAGTTTAAGCAAACAAACACAAAGAGCATAATGTATACGCAAAAACCATTTAAAGAGGAAGCAGTATTTCAGTTTTTCCCCAAGTGCCTGGCCCACAGGAAAACATCTGATGCAAAGAGGGAACCAAACCACTCTGCCCCTCTGCCACCTAAGGGCAAATTATTCAGGCACCTATAAAAAAACCCAACCTCCCAATGTTTTACAGCTTAAATGTTTTATATAGTTAAACTGAGTTGTCTTGAGTTCACTTTATGTGTTTTATGTTATTTGATATGTTTTAACTAGGAAGCTACCTGGATTCATTTCAAGATTTTCTTCTTTTTTTTTTTTTTTAACTAACCTGTTTTTGAGCACAGACTCACTCATGCTAGCACTACACAGATGTATTCAATCTCTTTGCATGCTGCAAAAGTATTTAAAACAAGTTTGAAACTGATTAAAAAAAGGAGAGGGGGGACCCTGACTGCCAGATCACTGGGTTTGGTTTCTGCTTTTGGGTTGGGGTTTTTTTACTTATTTCAAAACACCATACATTTCAAAGGATGTGTAAGTTCTTCTGCACATTTTTTTTTTTTTTTCTGCTCAATACCAGCCCCATGAGTTTGATCAGGTTGATAAGGAACAGGACAAACATCTAAAGAGGGCTTTGCTGGTTACAGACATACTTGGCTCTACAAAACATGGTAGAAGCCATTATTAAAGCATGTATCACAAGTTCTTTCCTCTTCTTCAGCTGCTCAGGATTAAATCTCTGCAATAAAAATATTTATGAAAATTTGACTGAGAGATCTACTTTGGACACTCCGTCTTAGAAGAAGGAGTTTTTTGTTCCAAATCATGCACACACAGAGGTATCCGCCAAGCTCCCCAACTGTGTCACTCCAGTCCTTAAGCCATTTAACACAGAACATGCACGTGTCCTTTGAATGCCAAGTCAGCTACGTGTAAAAGACAAACAGCTCTGCACAGCCAACCCATAACAATCAGCACATCAGTAAAAAATCTGATTTGTATTCACAGCATTCTATCCATCGATGGGAATGGGGGTGGAGCCGGGAAGAAAAAAAGAAAAAAAATTGACACATGCCCACAAACTCTTTTACAACCTCAATAACTTTAGGAATAACAAGTTTACAAAGCCTTTGCCTGAAAATACATGCGCCCTAAGGGGGAACAGTACCTAAGTATAAGTGAATTAAAGACTATGAACATCTTTGCTTTCTGCTCTGACCACTGGGTCAAAAAAAAATTGAGTACCAGAAGAGCCCTTGCATATATTTTTAGACATATTTAAAAATTTAAAGACAGCTGCAATTCAAAGCCAGAAATTATACAGATTAACTGTGAACTCTACAATTACCCCTTAACTGGGTATTAACATAATGCTTCATACATGACCAAAATCCAAAACAGGATGATGGGCTTGTTGTGGGCACTATCACAGTTTAACCACAATAACAGAAATATCTATTAAACTAGTTATTCATTTATTATGGCAGTAATGCTACATCAGAAGAACTAATATTGTATTCAGTTAACAGAGGAATGCCAGGTATTAATTTTATACACAGCTTCTTGCACCTTAAATCTCAGTACCTCTACAAAAATTGCAGATAATACAGCTGAAAACATTCATAATAGAATACTTGATCTAGCCCTCCATGAGCTTATATCATGCAATCTCCAAACACAGTTTGTATGTTCCAAAAATGAAGCTTTCAGGTTTGCTTTTGGTGGTTTAGGGTACACAGGACATACAGTGCATTGTCTGGTGTATAGCAATAATTGGTATATTAAAACACAGCTTGCTTAAATTGTGTTTTACTCTTGCTTCAGCATAGACCAGGAGACTGGAGAAATTGTTATACAATTCATGAGCACTCCTAAAAACAGCAGTGTTTCTGAATCAGGAAAACACAAAGGTACTTGTGAGGTCAGTACTTTTGAGTCATTGTATTCAGTTCTAGACAGAGCTGGATGCACTGCCTAGCATTGTCCGCTGTTTCCGTCCCAAAATCCTATTTTCAATTTCACCTCATTTTTCATGTGTTAGGCTGAAGGTTGCCTCTGCTAAGTGTCTGCTAGATCTGAAGCATCTGAGCCAAAACACTTCTACTCTTCCTGACATCAGGGCTCCTAAGTGTACTTTCCAATGCTATAGTTTAAATTTCATTCTTAAACTAAGGGTATTTTCTTTGGAAAGCACTACCCAGCTTTCAAACACTTGACTTTGTGGCCTTACTGATGCTCTTTATAAATACCGAGGTTTTTTGTATACCCATCCATAAAGACTAAAATGTCGTAGGGGTTGCTAAGGAAGTGCTGGGATACTGGATTTTATGAAATGACTTAGTCTAATATCAGCAAGCTCTCTGAACCCAGCCAATTTATAACTTACACTGCTCTAGAAATTATTTTTTTGAATCACATAGACAACTTCAGTACCAAACTGCTCCCACAACATTCTGTGAAGACTTCTAGAGCTGTCAAAAACAAGCCAGTCTGCATTTGGAGGGAGGAATAACACCTATTTCAATATATATTTTTCTTTCCTTGTTTGGACTATATTGGAACAATTAAGCAAGCTTTATCCATTAAGTAAGCTTTTCTATTTTGCACTATATTTACCATCAGAAGGACGTGCACAGTTTGGGTGGT
Source organism: Oxyruncus cristatus (assembly GCA_013399855.1). Taxonomy (NCBI): domain Eukaryota; kingdom Metazoa; phylum Chordata; class Aves; order Passeriformes; family Cotingidae; genus Oxyruncus; species Oxyruncus cristatus. The sequence goes on along the minus strand of VXAY01001362.1, from coordinate 1,356,788 downwards.
AAACCACCCTGCTTCTAGGACTGACATTTACTGTACATCTGCAAACACAAGATGCAGATCCACATAGCTTCCAAACTATGTTGTATTTAGTGTAATAACTATGGTTGATATGCAGAGGAATGCTTGTTTTCTACAAGAAAAAAAAAGTATCATATAACACTTAAACATATGCATCAATAAAGAAGCTTGAGACCAGTTATTACAGGTATAGATGAAGACAACAAGCAGAGATTTTCAAAGCAATTCCAAGAATCCTCTTAGTTTGGCCAACACAGCAGACAGTTCAGCTCTTGGCTGAAGTGCCAGCTGCCAGTAACGCCAGCAGCGAGCGAGGTGCTCGTTCAGGGCAGCACAGCAACAATAGCAACAGCAGCAAATTGCTGTCAACTCTACAGTATTCAGAACTGCCACGTACCTCAGCTGGAGAAGTAACTTCAGGAGGCTGCTACTGCGCAAGGGAAAAGGGATTTACCAGCTGTTAGCTGCTGTGAGTGAAGAAAACACAATGTGAAACGCTACAAAGCAAGCTGGAGCTCTCACACCAGCCTGTGATTTACTGATCATCTACTCAACCTGCTGACTCACGTGAAAACTGGCTCCTGCTTTGATGTTATTTGGATTTTAACACGTGAAACAATACAAGGCAAGCAAGGAGTTTATTTCTAGCCAAGACCAGAACACTGTAAGAGACTGGGACAATGAATGTGGCTATTATAATATTTCCCTAATCAGCACTTTAACAGCTGATTGCATCCTTGTCAAGCAGAACTGACATTACTACCATAAGACACAAACCAAATTTAGTGTGCTCCCAGAGTCCTAAATGAATAGATACCTACATTACATTCGCCAAACTGTAATGATCCAGTGGGGAATAAAACAAGCAGGAGCTGTTACCCTCACACTGAGGTGTGAACCTCTCAAGCCTTCTTTCATAATCCAACTGTTCAATGAATCTGCAGAAAATCTCAACCTTTTAGCAATCAACATTTTTCAATTTACTCTACAATTTTGAAGTGAAGCCTTCCCCTTTCCCCCAGCCTCGACTAAGAGCATGCCTTAACCAAAGATACTTTCTTACCTAACCAATTAATGTTTGTTTGTCCTAACTAATAGCCTGGACCAGAAATTATCCACGAAACAGCCACGCACTTGCTAGGATACCTTTAAAAGAAATCCCTCAAAATCTCATTTGTGATGATGTATAATGACGTGTGTTATCTTGAATACAGAAAGAAACAACCATGTTTCCCCATATGCCAAGTGACTAAAAGTTAATATAGAAGCCGAGTAGACTCTGTGGGCAAACAGAGCTAATATTAACACACAATGAATAAGTTGCTGCTTGTTCCCTAAGGGTCAAGTAGTTTTATTTATCCTCATCTGCCGAAAAATGCTACACCAAAGACAACTACCCCCCAAGAACCCTGCCAGAAGCCATACCACCATCTACCAGCATCTCTCATAGAGCAACAGGCATTTCAAAACATAGCTTGAAGAAAAGCCTGTGATGTAATGGGAAGCAACGCTATTAAAAAATATAGATTGCATTCTTTTGAGTCAATACCAAAACAATGACCGACTCAGTTTTTGAAACAGCAGCACTATGAAAATGTAGAATTGATTTACAAGGAAAATAACAGCCAGAGGTTACTATGGCTGCTAAAGTTACAGGACATTTTTAAGAAACTAAAATTTGAATCAAGTTCAAAAAAAAGCTAGCAAAGGCAATTTTATGCACCATCTCAAAGTCATAAAAGTTATCCTCCTAAATTAATATTTTTTTTTTTTAAAAGCATTATCATTCCAACACCATCCACAGCAAGGCAAGGACATTTGCTGCAGTTTTAACTAGCAACAATGATTTCAACAAGGGAAAATCTTGCAGCCTTTTGCCTTCTTTCATTTCAGTTTTTGATCTGTAAAACATTCCGTTTAAAAAAGGAAACAAACTAAGGTTGGCCTGTCTTAAAATAGTTTTCATTTTTCATCTCTTACACATTTATTTCTCACAAATTTCACAGCAAATAGAGTCTTATGCCAGGTCATTTGGCCCATAACAAGTGGAGCTGAACAAAAGCAGGCGGCCCCGCGTGCAATGTCACCTCTAACATCACATGCAACAGGGACTGTTCCAGCACAGTTTCACCGAGTCTGGCTCAGCTCAGCCAGCCCTGTCGAACAGCCCACGCTCATTTCATTACCAGCAAAGGGTTGCCAGAAGAGCTGCAGTACCTCTAGCTGACCGTCACGGTAAGACAGCCCCATTCACCCACATCGCTGCAGTCCAACCACTCCACAAGCAGTGCAAAGCCTCTGGCGTGAGAGCCACTACCTGGACCTCCTCTTTGGGTTAGATGATCATGGTGTCAGACAGCCTGACTGCACCACCCTAAAAATCACCATTTCCTTGCATAAAAATGTCAGCTGCCTGAATCCTCAGGCAAGAGTCAAGGATAATGACTGATTTAACCAAGAGACCATTAAATCCCCAGATATCCTAAAGCATAGCAGCACTCCACCTATTGGTCAGGAATTAAGTACATGCTTAATCATCATCATCATCGTGCACTAACCTCTGTTATTAAACACTCAACCTCTAAACAGCCCACCCATTCCTGCTTAGGGCTTCAGGTTCTCCCAGAGAAAATTAAGCTCAAGTAATGTCTTCTGAAAAATAATGCGAGCATCACTAAAAGTGTTAACGTGACAGCACCTAAAGTTAAAACTGGTACACTCTATTAATCACACAATTATCATTTTGTTTCACTGAGAAACACATGCACTAGTTACTCAAAGCAGCATTGAGGAGCTTGTCCGATAACAGCCAAAGAGCTCACGCCGTTCCCAGACTTGACACTTTCTTTTCCCGTAAGTATGAGATGCCACCAAGGAGGTTTGTACAATTTGTTCATACACAGTTTCCATCGAGCAAGGCCACTTCAGTGATTGCATGTGCAGTCCCCGATACAAGGAAAACCCTGACAGGGAGGCAAAAGAGAGGCTTTCACAGCAGATCTGCTGGCAAAGCAGGCAGGTGGAGAACTGCCCCATCTTGCACTGCTCCCCTCAAAGCCATCACCGTCCCTTCCCAGCAGATCACACACAGACATACAGCTGCCACGCTTGCACTTTATTCCAGTCACCAGCAACTGGACCAGAAGGCAAGTGAGACAGCCTGAAGCTGCCCCAAGCACACCAAAGTGCTCTTTCAAAAGCTGAAGTCACATTTATCAGGCTTCATTCCTCCGGAACCCAAGCTCATTTAAGCAGCAACTTCTCCCACACAATTCAGCAATTCCATACGTTCACGCTTTTATAACCCTTGGCCAACTATTTTTTGCCTAGATATTAATCGCCATTGATTTTATCTATTTGTTTTAAAACTTAACTCCTCCACATAGTGGCATCATGCAGATGAGGCACAAGCCTACAGATTTTTCCTTTGCTTGGCATCACATCACTACCCTCCAGACATGAGTCCACGACCTGTGAATGAAAACCAGAAGATTCAGGCTCAACCTGCCTGTAACTTAATGATGTTGAGAAGACAGAAACAGAGGCAACTCAGCTGCATGACAAGCTTATTGCTTTTGAGGCATGCTCTACCCTCCCTACAGAGCCAGTCCAAGGCTCCCCTGCTAAAATCACATCATTTGGCCATGCAGACTCTGCCTATCCTAAAGTCTGTGGTGAACACTGACTTATGACTCCGCTCTGAATTCCTAAATAAGCTTTATAATGAGAGATGAAAACTGACCAAAAACCGTGGAACAAACTCGCAGAAGGCCCATCGTAAATCATCATTTCTGGAACCTAAAGTTCAAGGCAGCAATCTTGAATTTCCTCCTCGCTAATACAAACACACAGCGGCAATAATTCCAAACTGCGAGCAGAACAGGGGGGCGTGGGGCCACGGCGAGCCCACAGCAGCGAGCGCCGCGGGACTGATGCTGGTCACGCCGGTGGGTCCGCGCTGCCGTGACCGGAATGCGTGTGCCTGCACCGGGAAAGCGCATTCCCGGGCTCTCCGCACCGCGATCCACAGCAAAGGTGGAGCCGTGCGCGACTAAACGCACAAAAAGCCTAAATAACGTGAATTTTAAGAAGTTTCCTGAGACGCATAGGGGAGTCCGGAGCCTTGCGGTGGAGCAAGGGCAGTGCGCAGCTACAGCAATGCCTCGCCAGGTTTTATTTGATTAGCGGAGTTTCGGAGCAGAGGCGCATTATTTAAAGCCCCGTCCTCCTGCCCAGCCCAGCGCCGAGGCAGAGCGGCAGCGCTGCAGCATCTCCCCGGGCCGGAGCGCTGGCGTAGCCCCGCGGGCCGGTCGCCCCTGCGCCCCGCGCCCGCCCGCCCGCCGTGGATCACTATCTGGCAGCCGGCGGGGACGCGTCCGCCGCCCTTCTTCGGTCGCCCCTCGGCCGAGTTGGAAGAGCTGCCGCCCTCCCCTTGCCCTCCTCCGGCTTCCAACTCGGCCGAGGGACCGCGGCGCCGCCAGTGTCCTCCGCCCCGCCTGCCTTCCATTGTTGTCCCGCGCCTCGGCCGTACCTGCAGTGCGGGGCTGGAGCATCGGTCCCCGAGGGGCCCTGACGCGAGGGGATGGGTCCTCGGTGCCCAGCGCACTGCTGAGGTGGCACTGGGGGATACAGGGAGATGTACGTGGGGACAAATGAATAAAGAAACCTCCCCCAAACAAACAAACAAAAAAAAAACAACAACAGAAAATCCCCTTATTTTGAAGTGAAATTTTGAGAGATTTAAGGAGTTGTTGGGATTGAAAGGCAGCAGAAGGCTCCTCCAGATGGCTCATGCTGCTCAGGAAAAGGCTCTTGTGCTGAGAGCAGCCCTGGCTAAAGAAAGCAGCACAAAATGCTAAAGTCATCTTGTCAAACACTGTTCTTTCTTTCTCTTTCTTTCTCTTTCTCTTTCTTTCTCTTTCTTTCTTTCTCTTTCTTTCTCTTTCTTTCTCTTTCTTTCTCTTTCTTTTTCTTTCTCTTTCTTTCTCTCTCTTTCTTCTTTCTCTCTTTCTCTTCCTGTAATTGTTCTGCTTTGCAGCTAAATCATCCCTGTCTTGTTTCTCCACCCAAAGTTACTTGTTCCTCAGTTTCAGGGCTGGTTTGGTTACATCTGAGCAGTTCTGACCAGACGTTTGAAGTCACAGAAGCAATGGGTGATAGTTCTCCTTTATATGCAAAAAAAAAAGTCTGTATTTTAATTACATTTTTAATTATTTCTAAAACACAGAACTCCTGAAGTCCAACAAGTCCTCATGATTCAGGCTATGAATGGATTACAAGCAGGATCAAGGAGAAACTTTCTAAAATATGCTTGAAAGGCTTAAAAGGTCCCTTTGAAATCAGCAACACTGCTTACAGGTGTAAAATTACACACGTTAACTAACTTCATGTATGTTCAGGAATAAATCCTTTTAATTCTGCATACTGATCACTTTTAGAGTCCCTCTGGGACTGCGGTCATGGGGAAATGAGCAGGGCTGGAGTAAGGGCAGGATGAAGACACTGCATGCCAGGACCCTCTTCTGATGCAGTTACCAAAGAGGCTCCAGCCTGGCTGGCTGCTGCCACCACATCAGGATAGGACCTACGAGTCCATCATAGAAGGGTGAACAAGGGCCCTTGGGAGCTAGAGAGGTCCCTGCAGAAAAAAGTGCTTGAGGCATTAAACTATCCAGCCATGGGGTATTTGATTTGAATAGGGAGAGGATGCAGAACATGTTTTAACTTTGCAGATGTGTACACAGCACTGAGATGGCTCCACCTGGCTGGAGCAGCGCCACAGAAACCCGTAGGTACCAGCCGCTAATAATGGGATGAGGTGGTACTGCATCTGTTATTTAATATAAGACCTCTAACTATCTGGTGGATGTTGAAAATTAAAACTTACCTTAGGCACCTGAAGAATATATAACTACATGTGGATTGTGCTATGAAGGTTGAAGCAATTGGCTCTCTCCAATTTGCATAGTTATTCAATTTAACACCCATGGAATTAGTGGGGCTGTTCCATCCATGTTCATCCCCTGTTTTTTATTTCCTTTCAGAAAAAATTACAGCTGTATCATGCCTTAGTAAACTTTCAACCTTGAAAATCTGCGAAATTACAAACTTTAGATGTGGTTTTGAAAGAAGCGAGGATGGAATGGAATTGGTGGATCAGAACTCTGAGCTCTGGCCCAAACAACTGCTTGGCTAGAGATGATGCTTGGCATACAAGCAACTGGATATGAACTGGCCACACAGGAATTTCATCTGGAAATTAGAAAAGGGTTGCTAACCATTAGAGCAATCAAATTCTGCTTTTTCCAAGGAGGGTATTGGAAATGGAAAATCTCACTGCTTTTGAGATGACATTTATTAAATTCATTATACAATGCATTGTCTGCAGCAGCAGGGGACAGACTTGATGTCTCAGGAGGTTGATTTGAGTGCTAAGGTGCTGCGTGACATTGATCACACACCCTGATTATTTGAATTTCAGAGGCAGCAGCTGCTTATCCCAGCAGATGCCTTTCCTGTTTATTGTAGGATGAGTTTTGTTCTCCTGGGTATGTGGGTGAGTTTTACTTTAGTCCTGGAAAGATTATGGAGCTGACAAGTACTCATCATGATTCAGGCTATAAACGGATTACAAGCAGGATAAAGAAGAAACTTTCCTGCATGGAAAAGACTTCTCCAATTAGTTGTGGAGGTTTTGTTCCCTCTTTTGAAGCAAGTGCCAGGTGCTCCTGAAGAGTCACTGGCCTGGGCCAGTTCTAGTTATAGGCAGATCTCTGCACTGCAGCTCCTGCAGATGATGCAGCAAATGGAAGTCTCTGCCCGTGCTGCCTGTGGGTTTCTGCAGTGCCTGGGGGCTGCTGTGCATCCTTCTGTGGATTAGGACAAGTAACATCTAGAGCAGGGAGAACACAGGAAGTGAAACCAAACCCATAGTAAGCTACAGCAGCATTGTATTTTTGGAGAGTCCGTCCTCAGACATACATCTGGCTCTGTTACTCTCTCTTGAGCTCAGTGTTGCTCCCTGTCTGCCAAGTCAAGGAAACCCTCTCTGTGTACATCTCTTGCTAAATAAAACACACACAAAAAATCACTGAAGAGGTAAAGCATTTCCTTTTCAGGGTCCCAGTCTGGCAGAAATGCTTTGCCACTTTACATGGTACTGCAGCCTGTACACCCTCTGTAAAGCCATGTGTCTAATCAGTGGACCTAACTGAGCTACTCATTAGAAACTTGGCCAAACCACAAACATTTGTTTCCTTGCTTTATGCCAAACTCTGAGAAAGGGGGAGGGAGTGGCATGGAGCTCATGTTAATGAGTTCTTCAATCCCCACAGAGAGATAATCAGAGCATTGCTCAGAGATTCATCAACTTTTTTTTATTAGCACTTTAATGACCTACATGTTGGTTTGTTTTTTTTTTTTAAGGAGTTACTTCAGCTAAGAGCTAGATAATTCCTCATGCAGCTGTGGTTTAGGAAGCAGCTCAGGGGACACACATGCCAAATTACTTTAGCTCTAGTTTAAAAAAAAACAAAACACAAAAAACTACAAAACATATACTACAAGGTTTCCTGGGTGCCTCCCTTTTCAATCAAGGGCATTATGTCCTCAATCTGTCTCTTCTGGGTTACATGGGCAGGGGGGAGTGTGTTGGTTTCTTTTGCAATCTTTGCAGCTTCATGAGCAGCTTCATACAGCTAAGTGCCAAACACTGGTGGTTCTGCATGTTCCCCACAGACAAAGGACTGTAACAGTTCCCTGACCCTGGTCACTCTGGGAGGCAGGTTCCCTCGGGAGGCATAAAAGGCATTTCCAGGGACCAGCAAGATCCTACAGAGCACTCCTGCTTCAGATGGCTCTATAAGGATCAAAGCTGCTAAATGCCGAGGGCTGGAACCTTTTCCAAGTTGCTGCAGGGTGAACCTCTAACAAGGGATTCCCTGGTGCCTGCTGAGGAGTCTGTGGCCCTGCACACGTGGTGGGAACTCACTACAACCATCTATACATAACAGTGAGAGCCGATGGCAATAGAGAGCTCTCACAGGCTTGGTGGAGGCTGCTCAGAAATTACTTAAAGCTTGGTGTTTGCAGCTTTCCCCCCATAAGGAACTGCTCCTGGTGGCAGTCCATAAGGGCAGCTGCTCAGGAGTCCGTTTGGCTTAATGTGGGGAGAGCTGAGATGGCCTTTTGCTGTCACTCAGTAGGGCCATTGGATGGAAAATGCTGTACAATCTCTTCCCATGCCCTCCCTGCTCCCCAGTGGCCAGATTTCCTTCTGGTGTTCTGGAGAGAACTGTGAGAATACATACATTAAAGACAGGGACGTAGTCAAATAATGCAGGATAACTGGGGTTATGAGAGTATTATAGAGGAATACTATTTACTTTTTCCTGAATCAAACCCCAAGTGTTTCCTGTCAGACCTCAGTACAATGGGATACAAATGTGCAGTCCATTACGTTCACATTTCCTCCAAACTGCTGTCTCTTTCCTTCGAACAGAGTACAGGAAAGGATGCTTTCTGCCCCCACTTGTGACTCTCAACTGACTTTATCTCTTTCGAAAAGGGATTTGAGACATTCAGCATGCACTGTCTTCAGTAGGTTGCCTCCCTTTTAATGCCTCTTGCCTTAGGATGGGAGAGGTTGTAAACATGGAGGAATTCCTTTGATATCAAAGAGAGTTTTGCTGGAGTAACATCAGCATGAATGAATGCAAAATTAGGTCCATGGAGAATAAAATGCTAAGCCTGGAGAAAAAAAAATAAATCAAGATTCACAGCACTAGTCCTGAAGAATAGTAGCTCATACCATATAAAAACCCCATAGTTCTCATTTCCTCTTTATCCCTTCAGGACAGGAAAGAACATCCTGGTCTTCTAATATGAACAAAATAAAAGTTATTTTTGGAAGCAAAAACTCATGTTCAGAGCACGTTTTTAAAAAGACGCCACTAATCTGTGATTCTGATGATGCATTTGGAGCACAGTACATCCTCTTGCATCAAGAAACCTATGTTTGTTGGCTCAGCACCATCTACACTTGGGCAAAAGGTTTATGTTGGTGGAACAACAAGGTAGGGACTCTCTGTCAGCACATTAACTGTGACTTGAACCTCAGTTGCCATCTCTGACAGGAGTGTGCTGTCAGCAGACCCATACCAGATGGGAAGCCCTGTACAACTGCCTGGGGGAGAGGAGCATGGAAGTACAGGAGTGTAAGGTCATGGACTGGTAGATGTGAGTGTTGATTCAGTAAGTCTGAAAAAGGCTTTCTGGACCTAACCTGGACTCCATGGTAAGCTTCCACTTTCTTCTTTGTTACACCGAGACAAATTGGACATAGGACAAAGCTGAGTTACCCCCTCCCCTCAGTGGTGAGGTATCTTTGCATGCTGTGCTTGCTGTTCTCGCTCTGGACCTGCAGAGGAGCATGTGGCATAATTTTCTGGACAGGTGTTTTGAAGTTTAGAGCATCAAATCAAATTCAGGGCCTTCTGGGCAAACTGCTGCTTTTCATACTTCCTGGATTGCTTGAAAGGACAGCACAGAGATGAAATCAGCTGCAAACTTTTTAATATGCATAAACAATATTAATTCATGAATAATGTTTTATTTCGGATTGTGCATTGGTAACTGTCACTCCAAAAGATTCTTAGGAAGCAACTAAGATCAAAGAATATATATTAGTTCAATCTCTAACAATAAGGATAAACAAATTGTAGAGGAGTTAGTAATTTACCAATTCAAGATCAGCAAACAGCTAATGTACTATAAAAAGAGTTCCACTTTCCCTTTAAAAACCATTCATAGAGCATAAGATTTTAACTACTCTCAGTGTCAAGGGCCCCAAATACCTAAGCAGACTCTTGGGAATGACTTCATCTGTAGTTTCTGAGTATATTCCCAGGGATGTGTAATGGTAGGAAGGGCTGGATGGAAAGCTAGGGGGGGACAGGAGCTCACTGCCCCAGCGCAGCAGGTCTCCCTACGTTGCAGCAAGGGCCAGCAGCGCCTGTGGGGAGCTCCTGGCACTCGTCTGCAGCGTGCAAGTGTGTGCTCAGGGCAGTGTCCTTCTGTCGCTGCAGCCGTCGAGACCACGCTTAAAAAACCCACACAGAGATATTCCTATGAAGTCAGTGGATTGCTCACATACTTGAAGCACTGATTTCCCTGGCTGGACAAATTGTGTTCAGTGGTTTTCGTATGAAAGGATGTGTGATTGCTGTTGCTCACTGTCTCCATTTGTTCTCAGACAGGAAGTGGAGAAGGGCAGTGGGACCGATGATCAGGTCTGTGCAAACAGACACTGGAAACTCAAAACAAATCAGTCACAGAGGTATGTGGATAGAGAGAAGAGAAAAACCTTTGCTTCTCTTTGCCCAGCAAATCCTGCTAATTTGTCAGAATGTGTACTAATCAGCTCCAAGTCTGTCTCTTACTCTGCTGATGACTTACCTAAATTGCAAAGTCTGTGGTTTTAACTGGGATATATGAACTCTCTGGAACTCTGCAGGGGAAAGATAAACGAATCTACACAGCAGACTTCAATATCTCAGCCATTTTGCTGTGGAAGATAAGGAAATTGTGGAGAAATAAAAGCACAAATTCCCTTTAAGAATAGTAATGTGTAATTTTACATACCATCACTTATATACTAGAAAATAACATACAGATCCACTATCTAATTAAAGTTCTGAATGTGTGTGTTATATGGCAGAAGAAGCAGCTCAAACTACTGTGCAGAAAACAGACCTTGGATTGTCTAAAGATAGATGGTGAAAAGCTATCAAACATCCACAGAGTTCTGTAGACTTCACTGGAGTGAGAGATACATCAGTACAAATTGAGTCTCTGGCCTCCTGTAGCTCTGCAAATCATCAAAAAGGACATTAATGTCATTAGCAAAACCAACAAACGTGCCTATACTTATTACTTGTTTGTAATAAGATTTGGCTAGTGTATAATTAGCAGACTGCAGAAGTCTTTTACGACCTCTGAGAACAGTCTCTGCCATGCTGAGGTTCACCAGAAAATTCCTGTTCTTTCCATGTAGTTACAAATTCCCCATCGGTTTCTATCCCATCAGATGGACTGACATAAGCCCTTGCAATGTTATATAAATCCATGTGAACTATATATGTATATATACACACCTACACACACATGAGTTTGGTTTGATTATTTACTCTGCCAGGATATTTTTTGATCAGGAGTGTTTGTTTCCCAAGAACCAATAACACTTCTGCCAAGCAGGACAGTGAGTTATCTTGTTTTTGTGGTACATAGGCACAGGATTACCTGTTAGATGGCTTGAACACATCTCATTGTGAGTGGTTGATCTGTCCCATTCTCTGTCCTTCTGCTGGGATACTTTTTTCTCTAGGCTTGAGCATGGCTGTACTGAGTTATTTAAATGTGTCTAGCGACGAACATACAGAGCCCAAATGGAACTGGAATGGGACAAGTCCCTGAGTAGCTGCTGAACCAGGATCTTGATTTGGATCCCAGTGTCAAAAATATTAAATGGGTGACAGCAAATGGCACTGAACAAGACTGCAATTCATGTCACCAGCTGTAGAAAGCTGGGGGAACTTTGGTCTTTGATTTAGGCTTGTATGTTGCTGGATGGGAAAATGGCACACAAATGTTCAGCTGACACCAAAGCAGATGAGAACAGCGGTGTTGGAGTTGGCCCTCTGTCAAGCCAAACTGCAGCTACAGATCCAGCATCCTGCCTGGCTTTCAGATAGGAAACCAACTCCAGACCTCGCAGCTCTGCTCCGTTTTTCTACAACTGGGGGGCTTTGCAGAGCTGTTGAACGTATACATGAGAACCGGCTGTTTCACTTCCTTTTCCAACACCAGAGGTGTAAAGAGGCCAGCACGCAGCCAAGAAATGGGGCTGAGAGTCAACTGGGAGTTTCTGAGCATCTGACTGATAGATGCCCTTACTCGTACCGAGCGCTCCAGGTGCTGGGGCTGGCTGCTGCTGCTGGGGGCCAGCTCTCAGGTTCCTTTAGAGTGTTCTCTGTGCTGTGCTCTGAAGCTCAGCTCAGTGATCTGAGTGCATGGAGGGACTTGGCTTGTAAAACGTGTATGTTGCCTCTCTGCCTTGCAAGTGTGTGCTTGGGACAGCAATGTTCTGGGACTGTGGGAGTGTTTCCTCCCATCTAATGGATGAACAGTACGGTCCCTTCACTTGTGATATTGTTATCAATGATTCAAAATTAGATAGCAAAAATACTTTCCATGCTGTGTAACCAGCTTCCCAGCAGAGATCCAGCTGCAGATATGATACTCACGCTCTGGTGCTTTCAAGGCTTATCAGTGCGATTTTGGACGCCAATGGAAAGATAGCACTGAGTGATAAAACCCCCCCAAAACAACAGCTGTAATAAAATGGGACTTTAGTTCTGTTGCTGCTATGAACTTGGTGCATTAACATGGGGAGGTCTTCAGGAGAAAACATCAAATTTGTGTCCCCACATACGACAGTCCGAGTTTTTTGATGTCATGGCAAGATGGTCTTTCAAATTTCCTTGCAGCAGGTGTGGCCATAATTCACAACCTGTCTTCCACCTGGGGGTTCATTTTCCTAACCCTTGACTGAAGTGTCTGGAGCCACTGACTCCTCTAATTTGATCCAACGCTTTGTGTTTCTGTGTCAAAGCCTGTTTGCAGGCATGCAACACCAGCCAGCTTAACTCACAGAGTCCTTCTGGTTTGTGGGGAACTTTCACTTCTCTCAAAGTCAGACTGATGATTCAAGACTAATGAACTGCTGTGAATACTCTGCTTTATCAGAGGAAATAGTTGGAGGCTGAAGTCTTGGTCCCTAACAAGTCTTTGCGAAGATATTAACATGTCTTGCCAAGACATAGTAATTCGCTCGCAGCCAATGCAACATTCCTCAGAGGCCATAAGGCAAGACTCGAAAAAAGGATCACGTGGCTGGGTCCAAGCTGAATTAGCTACTCCAGAGAAACACCCCAAGCGTGTGACTTCTTTGCAGATAGATCTAAGGTAAACAAATCCCACAAAGATTTTGGTGAATCCATTCATCTATTCTCAAAATGTTTAATGTAAGAAAGAGAAGAATACATTTTCAAAAAAAGAAATTAAAAACTGTTCATACAATGCAGTAGTCACAGGAAAGGAAGTAACCTTAATTACCAGGGTTAAAAAAAAAAAAAGGAATTGTGGAAGAGGATATTGCACAGCTATGCCTACATTTTGTTTGCTTGCTCTCCTGTGAGAAAAGTGTCAGGAGAAATAAAACAGAAAAATGCTACATGTATTCCTTATAACTGATTATGCAAAATACTGTCCTTCTGGGAGCTGCCTACAGTAGGTTAAACCTGACTTTCAGAAGATGAACAGCAGGTTTTCAATTATGGCATTTGAGATCTGTGGGGTGGGGATTATGAGAAGATAGTGTAAGTCAGATGGCTCTTTGGAGACATGCTTTTTATTCAGTGACAGGATGAGCCCTCACACTGGTACTCTCACAGGCACTCAAGGTATGTACAGCAAAGGGCAACAAAAAGATCCCCAAACAGGCTCCAGCAACAGTGGAGCATGGTTTGGGCTGGGGGAGGATCAGTGCCTCGGATCCTGGGTGTTACCATCCCTGTGCCTCTGCTCAAATGCTGTGCTGCTAATTAGTTGAGGGAATAGCCTTGGTGCCTGATAGTTGGGTTACCTCTGTGCCACATGCGATTGCTGGGCTATTTCTCCAGCCTGAAGGGCAGTGGGAATTTTATCAGCAGCTTCAGTGAAAACAGGCCAGCAGGCAGTGCTTTGCATCCCCTATGCTAAAAATCGTTACTTGGTTCACCACTCATTGTTCTGACAGTTGTCTCATTTATTCACTTTTTACATCAAAATCCATTCCTCTAAAGCTTATATTCAGCCTTAAGCTTCACCATGTGTTAATAGTATTAATCATTCTGGAAAGAGCTCTGTCTGCTCTGCTATCAGTTGCTATCATGAAGACACACTGTCCCACATTGCTTCCTGCTCCCTGGGGGTGGCTCTCGAGCAAATAAATAGGTGCACAGAAGGGGAGAGGGGTAGGAGGCAGAAGGAAGCAGAGGGGGATGCCCTTGGGCTGTGCATCCATATTTTAGAGGCTGTGCCAAGGTGCATTTAGCTGCAGTGTGATTCAGCCGTGGTTCTTTCTGGGGGGGTCTGACCTTCCACTATGCATCCCATCTGTCCTGGAGGAGGCATAATACAACATGTTCAGGGTGGGAAACATCATCTAGAAATCTAGAAACCTTCCAAGAAGGATCCTACTGTCACAGGCATCAGGGGCAGATGGGACCTGCAGACAGGAGAGCCAGGTCTTGGAAATGCTCTGGGATCCTGCAGTTCAAGTAAGTGTTGATGTTGCTGAGTGACCTGCCCATATGGTTTTGCCTTTTTACTTGCCTGACTTTTGTGTATGCATCTCTTCAGAAAAAAGAAGGATATCCCGGAGGGCTTTGAAACCTTCTCATGGATATATTAAGAAATAACACCATGTGTGGAATCACCAGTAGAGAAATTCAACTAAGACTAAAAATACAGTTTGTTTTTGCTTTCTTATTCAAAAAATGCTAATGCCCAGTTTTAGGATCCTCATGTTTCTTTATCTAATGGACAGTCTCCAAATAAAAGCATCCTCTGGGGCAATGTCATGTTCCCTTCACAACTGCCTGAACTGTTTTTTTCTTTCTTTCTGATCATATAACATCTCACAGCTGACTAGCAATTGTGGAAAAATGCCAGCAACAGTAGTAGGGGTACAAGTAACATATTGCTACCCTCTTTGAAGATAATTTAGCTGCTGAAAAACAAATGATGGTTACAAGCATATGACCAGTCACCTGCCTGCTTCCTGGCCCAGAACCTCGAAATAGTAAAAAAAATATTTCACAGTTAATTAAAAACCTTACTTTTATCAAGGTCAATAGAGGTGGCTCTGCCCATTATTGCACATGAAAAAAATTCCAGCACGATTGGCAAATCCCTTTCCATGTCTTAGTTTCCCATATTTGAATAGTACAAAGTACTCACAGACTTGACTTTTCCATGATCCACAGCAGGTGCCAGAAGAACAAATTTCCACATAGGGCATTTGGTCAGGTTTAGTACTGTTGTACTGCAAGTTGCACATGATGAAATAGTTATTGAATAGAAAAACACAAGGTCATCTTTCTCTATTGATAATCCATGAAAATGGAAAATACGTGGGACATAAGTAGGAGTGGATCAGAACACTGCTATGGTAATTGTTTAAGAAACATTATGCTTTTACTCACAAATCAATAAAAAAGTCAACAAGTTCATCTGAGATCATTGTATGTCTATTGAGGCACTTCCGTAGTACTTGCATTTTAGAACAAGAGCATCCCATAGCACATGTAAAAATATTGTATTGGTAGTTGAAATTAACTTAATTACTTGACTTTTTTGGCATTGGTCATTTTTTTTGACTCTGTGGTCCTTGGAATAATAGTTTTCCTTCAATTCAGAGTATACTGTCAGCACTAACAGTGATAGGACAGAATAATCAACTTGCAGCCTCATCTCTTTTCTAGCTAACATTTTGCCATGAAGCACATTTAAAAAGGCTGGAAGTGAACATAAAATCGAAAGTTAACTGAGCTACTTCATGGTTTTCACTACAGCAGCAACAATATCCGTGCCACTGAGCAAATTCACTGAGGAAATGATTTTTGCTGTCAACACCATTGGGAAAAAGCCAAAGTTCCCGTTCAATTGACAGTAGTACTGTCCAAGTTAAACAAATTTAAAAAATGAGGATTTTGTGATTCTTTTTTACTCTCTCCAAAAATGTGGTGCATTTCTTGCATCACAGGCTAAGACTTCCTGTTCAGCTATACTGCTTTCTAACCAAATACTTTCCTTTACCTGTTACTTGACGTGAACCCACCACTCCTCCTCTGGATCCTCTCCTCCATCTCTGTGCTCCCCTTTCCCTTCTGCTCTTTAAGTTAACATCACTTTCAAAAGTTCCCTTTTAATCAGCCCAAGCCTCCTGGCACGAGCTGTCAGCAGTATTCATTTCTCTAGCCTCTAGCCTTGTGTTGCATTGCCTTGGCAACAAGATTTAGCAGCAAGGCAACAGCCTTGAACTTGTCAGAGTCTGTTGCAACGCGCCGAGCATGTATTACTCTCCGGCACCTCAGGTTGCTATAACAACTACTAACAATAAAACTCATCTCTTGGCTTTAAATACAGGAACTTCTACAGTCTGTTTCCTGGCAGGACTGCAGCAATATTATGTGATTCCTGGCTGTGCTTGTTTTGCCTTCTTCTTCCTTTTTGCACATGATAGCAGCCTCCAGGAGCGAGGCGCCGAGGCACGGGAAGGAGCTCGGCAATGGCCAGCACAGCCCCTGACAGTGATTGTGGGCACTGCTGGTGCAGGGTGGGGCTTGGGGAACAAAATGCCAAGTGACCCCAGGGACAATGCAAGGCACAGAGCCCCGGCGTCAAACTCCAAATGCTCCAGACCACAGGCTGTGCCCTGTGACACTCAGCACCTGGTTGCACCAGGCCTTTGGCTGTAGCATTTTGATTTTTCCCTCATTCCTTCAAAATACACCCTGAGTGGCTGATAGCAGCATCCTGGCGAGGAGACTTCAGCCATCAGAGAGGTATTTTTGGTATCTATCAGCACAAAGTGTTTCCTCCCACCCTTGCCAATATTCAGCTGGCAATCCTGATGAGAGCAAAGGAGCAGTGCTAGTGTGGAAAGACAGGCAAGGGACCAATGACTGTCATGGAATCGTGTATCTCAAGTTGGAAGGGAATCATAGGGATCACTGAGTCTAATTCCCTGCTCCTCACAGAATTACCTACAACTAAACCATATGACTGAGAGCATCCTCCAGATGCTCCTTGAACTCTGGTGGGCTTGGTGTCATGACCAGTTCCCTGGGGAGTCTGTTCTAGAGATCAACCACCCTCTCCATGAAGAACCTTTTCCTAATGTCCAGTCTGAACCTCCCCTGACACAGCTTCATTCCATATGCTTGTGTCCTATTGCTAGTCACCGGAGAGATCAGCACCTGCCTTTCTCCTGCCTGCTGTGAAGAAGCTGTAGACTGCAGGCTGTCATGACACAAATGTCACAAATTAGGTCTGAATCACCAGTGTTAGGTATTTAAAAAACTCTCTTAGCAGCAACAAGACCTTCAGTGCCAGAGGAGCCCTTTATGATCTACATTTTCAGTTAACGAAAATGCAGAGTGAGGATGCAAACTGAGCCAGTGCAAAATCGGGAACCATGGAAATTTCTCAGCAGCTCACCCAGTGCCCTGTCACACCTCCTTCCTGTGCCTTCATTCATGAGGACAGTGCAAAGCATTCATCCTTTTCCTGTATGTCACATCCATGAGTATCTCATGCAGACTTGACATCATTCTCGCTTTTCCATACCATGTGTCGCATTTCTTCAAAGGGACAGAATTCATAACCCGTGACTCAAACAATGGGGAAGCTTGTACAAGAATAGCTCAGGATACAGATCATGTCAAGTGTGCTGAGGGATGCAAACAGGAACAGAAAAGAAGCAGCAGACCTTTCCTCCTGTATGAGCGAAGCCCAGATCTGCAGCCAGGAAGCACTGCCTGTGATACAGCGATCGGTGGGATGTGGGAGGAGGCTGAGCTGTGTCTGAGCAAAGGTCTGTTTGTTCAAACAGATTTTACAATGTAGAAATGGTGCGTTTTGTTTTCCACAGTTCTTGCCAGCCTAAGGACAGTGGTTGCAAGTGGCAGAGAGGCTGGAAGTCTGGTCACACTGTTTTCTACTGACTGCCACCCTGCAGGGCCAGAGGCTTCAATCCCTCAGGGACCCCAAGCACAGGGCACTGCCTGGACCCACAGGGCTTTTAGAAATTACCCCAAACACAACCCACATGGGCAATGCTGCTGATGATAAAAGAATCAGTGCAGAGCAGAAAAGTTGCAGGCAAGGAGCATCCCTGGATATGCACAATATTTCTACAGGGATCCTTTTCTTTACCTCACTTGTTTTTTTGGGCTCATGCTTTCTTCTGTATAGAGTTTTGAGCAAACATTCCCTGTACTGAGTTGCTAAGAGTCAAGCAGCCAGCCTGATAGAGACACCCCAGCCCCCAAACTTCTCTGGAGCTTCTCATATTTCATGTTTCATTTGGGGGAGTTTTTCTCATGTCTAATCTAGAGTTTTGGCTTAACAGATAAAAACAACTAATCAAACATAATGAGCCTTTGTTTTAAGGAAAACAACTAATTTGAAAAGACAAGGGCTCAGTTCTACAGTTAGATCTAAAGACACTAGAGTCCAAAGACCCGAAATATCATAGATGGGGTCTCAGATAGTTCCAAACCTCTCGTAGATAAGGGCTATCGATCACCATCTCTTGGGCATGGGAGTCAAAAAATGTGGCCAGACACCAAACTAAAGCACCCAAGCCTCTGAGTTTGGTGTAACATGAAGGACATGTGCCAGCACCCAGGTTTGTGCCCAAGTGCTGATGGCAGCCTGGGAATGCAGCACAGCAACTGCAGGTTTGCTCCCATAAGGCCAGTTACAAGGGCCTGGGCTACATTTTTAAGGTTTAAAGTTTCTACACTGGACACATGTAGAATGTTTAATCCCAAGTTTTCTGCTTTGTCCCGTTATCTGAGACAGACAGTAACCCAATACTTTGAGTCTGGACTCCTGCAGCCCCTGGAATAAACATATGTTTCTTGTACTGTGATTCATTTAATATATTACACAGCTTGGGACACAAAAGTATTTCAACACGTTCAGGCTCAAGGGATTTTTCATCAGGTGAGTGGGCCTCACTCACAAAGGCAGTGACTTCGGGTGGGAGCTGGGGCTTGTAAAATGTGGCCATATCTAAATACACACAAATAAATGTTTACTACACTGAAAATGTTAATTAGAAACAAAATCCATGTCTGGTCTCTCACTGGCAATGCCAGAGACTTGGGTGAGCACCGAGAGGAGAAGTGCCACTAACCCAAACTCTGGCAGGAACTTGCAGGAGGACTACCATTTGCCTCCCAGGCAGGCAGCAAGAGGAGTGGGACCTATCAGACACCTGGCTCCATTAGTTTTATTGCTGAAGCAGATAAGGAAACATTGTGTAATAGAAATACTTCCCAGGTGTCAGGCCAAAACACCAGCAGGTCATTGCACCCTGTTAACTTCTGTGCTAGTGAAGACTGAGGAAGAATGGCATCCTAGGAACTGAATAAAAGTCTCTGTTGTGCAGTAAGCATGATTTTGATATTTAAATATGGACTATACCCATAAATGTATGCAATTAATCAGCATATACTTCCTTACCAGCATGGAGTTTCATGCAGGCTGAAGAAATGTTCTCCTAAAGCACTTAACACCAGTGCTGCACGAGTGACCATTGTGGTCTCTTTTGCATACATTAGATCTAGCTTTTTCCATCTCTTTTCATCTAGAAAAGGCAAGGGAAAACTAAAGAGTCCTGGAAATGGCTACAAAGCTCACATTTCACTTGCAAACAGGCGAGTACAGGTGAGTGGGGATGTGTGAGCATTGTTTGGTGTTGAAATGGAGCCAGGCAGAAAACACAGCAAACATTTCATTTTCATCCCTGTCGTTAAAGGTTTACAGGCAAAGTCCAAACATCTGGTATTTCAACTGAAAAGAGCAGACGTGGAAGTACTCAGATATCTACCTGGCCTGCTGCTGCCTCCCTTTCCTTTCCAAATGCAGTTGCCGGGAACCACCCAACCATGATCAAACTTCCAGTGCTGGCTGCATAAATTGTCCTCCCAAGAAAAATGAAGATAAGATCTCTAGATAGGCTTGTTTCTTCTCTCCCTGCTATCTTTTCCCCCAAACACACCATTTGTTGTTGCAGTTTCCAGTTTCACTGTTTCCAAACATACAAAATTTATTTTAAATGTGATCCAAGAGGACTCGTGCCACATGTTTGAAACGTTCATTTAACTCAGAGCTGAGAGCTGAAAATACAAACAATATTTTGCTATTCTCAGGCCCTTCCTTGTCTTGGCACACTACAGCACTGCTGATACATACTACCAAAACAGAGGCATTAGTTGTTGTTGGGTAATTTTCTAGGGCAGAATAGGAAGAAAACTGGACTTACAATACTTGCTCTCCCCTGCATGGACACAGGTGTGCCTCTGGCCTGGGAGGATGTGACCCTGCCCAAGCAGCGCAGAGACATGAAAGCAGCCAAACTCACTGCGGGTCTTTGTGAGTAAAACAACCTGCACGTGACTGTTTGCAGGACAGCCCCTGGAAACACAAACACAAGTGGATGGGTGATTGTTCCAGCAATCCCAGTGCTCCCACATGGATGGGAGAGGCTGTTGTGTGCAACCTTGTAAAAGTGTGTTTTGTACCCATGTTGGCAGAGAGGAAGTGATCCCTGGTCTTCACCTCCAACCCTTACGTGTCTCCTAATATGTTTCCCAGCTTGGAAGCACTGCTGAGGCTGCTGGACTTTTGGATCATGGCAAGGGAGAGGCCATCAGTGCTGGTGGCACTGGTCTCTGTGTCAGGAGAGCATCCTTTCTCACCTGTCCAGTGTCCATGAGATGTAAAGCCACTGGCAGACACCACTGGCATCCCTTATCCTCACTGATAGCCGTGTAGATGCTCAGCCCCCGCTACAAATCCCCATTTCCTACTGCTGTCTCCCACATCCTGCACCACTCTGAGTGGAAAAAAATGCGTTCTGGTTGCAGATCGACACCACGGCCTCATCAAGGAGCCAAACAGCTTCTGCCAGGAAAAGGCTGTGGGCTTGCTTAAGGTGGGCAGGGATCATTTTGGGAGATTACATTGCAAAGCAGGAGTCTAAATTTCACAGGTGCCCAACAGGAGAAGGTAAAGGAAATGAAAGTTACAACCACAATAAAGATATCATGGGTATAGGAGGGTTGATAAGATAAAGTGAGTTCTTTTATGGCTTATTTCCTGGCCTTGATCACTTGATACAGATCAAGATTACAACAGAGGCTCTGTCATTTGGTGAGGTGGGTCTCAGGGAATTTTTGGTTGCCTCTCCTCAGGTCTTTCTTCCTCACCCCTTTTGTATGCAAATACAGAGTTATAAAAACATAAAATACAGACCAATTAGGACAGTTTAATTCAAAGTAAGGTGGATTGAAGTGCTTCCACAAAAGATCTTTGCAGAACTTGCACCATTTTAATTGAGATCAAACAACCAC
Source organism: Oxyruncus cristatus (assembly GCA_013399855.1). Taxonomy (NCBI): domain Eukaryota; kingdom Metazoa; phylum Chordata; class Aves; order Passeriformes; family Cotingidae; genus Oxyruncus; species Oxyruncus cristatus. Next base: position 1,335,522 of record VXAY01001362.1, on the reverse strand, counting down.
TTAGAAAGGACAGTTCCATCTCTTTAAACATTTCAGAATATATTTCATAGACAGCTTTGCCTGATAAATTAATTATTAAAGATTTTACATTATCTACATTGGCAAGTTCATTAGGACCACTTCAAAGCTTCCCAGAGACCCAAAATACCCAGGAAACAAGCATCAAACATTTTGGCTTAACCGGAAAGCTCACTTTGCTTTCCCTTATTTAACTTACTAGTCATGTATTATTCAAATGAAATAAATACTGTTGCCTCCCCTGCTTATCTGGGCAAAGTCTTTAGCAGCAATTCACTGGCTCATTCAGCCTGGGTATCCATCAGCCATGGGCCATATCTCAGCACCAGCCCCCCATGCAATCCAGACTCCCTCAGTGCTCATCCATGGGGTTAACACTGGTCCTGCCAGCTCAGGTCACCAGTAGCGCTGGGACGCTCATGGTGTTTAGACCCAGGTCTCTGCAGACAGGCAGGACAGCAGCCCACATGGCACAGTCACATTTCCACCTGTAAAATGTCTGCTTACTGCAGAGGACTTGTCACGAGCACAGTCAGGAGGTGTCTGCAAAATGCTTTTTGGTCCGAATACATCTTTTCTTACAAGATCATTACTCTCCTGGAATGAGGTTCCTATGCAGAATACCCGTCAGTTTGTCAATATTAATTCTACTAGGAAGGAAAGCAAATTAGTCTAAATTTTAGTGCTCAGTGAGTCAGAACCAGTTATAAGTCACCTCTGGGTACAGAAGCCTTTACAATGTAGCTCTGCAATACCAGGCGCTCAGTAGCAACTAAGAAGCTCTTGCAGACATCAATATTTCCCCTTCTGTTTTCTGCTTCCTTCAGCACATTTTTAGGAGACAGGAATGCAGACTTTTTTTACCTTTATTAAATAAAGATCTTTATCAGGAAGACAGAATGGGGACACATTTTGGTCACCAAACAATGCAGTAAGGTGTTTTTGAGTGGTGGCTTAATTCATTTTAAATTACAAAGAGACATCAATATCACATTGATAGTCTGTCCACACTGATGCTTGTTATTTCTGCCCTGAGCTGGGTCCAAAGTAGCGAAAGTTAATCAAATTCAATGCCTCTGTTTTGCTCTCCTCTCATGCTGGGGTTGTAGGGTAACGAAGGGAGGCAGGACAGAGCTGCTCTCACGCTGTAGTTCTCCTTGGACTGGCTGCAGGCAGGCAGAATGATATCTCCAGACACGGAGGAATTGAGGCAAGTTCTGAGAAGATGCTGAGCTTTCCCCTGCCCTGTCCTCCGTCTGGTACACTGGGCTCTGCCAGCAGCTTGATTATTTCATGCTGTGCACACTCCCCAAGTCACACTCCCACACAGGAGAAGCATTTTCTTTCCTCCCTGTATTTGATTGCCACTGCTCCCACGGTCCGTTAGCTAGCTCAACTGATATAATAATGATTCACTGGCAAAAAATAATCAAACAATTTCACTGGCATAGGCATTAAGACTATCTTGTGTTTAGCCACTGTCCTAAATTCAACCAAGCTGAAAGTGCTGCAGATCCAGAAGGGAAGAGGCAAAACACCCTTAGGTCTGCCCCTGGGAATCAAGCATGAAGAACAATGCCAAGGGGACAAAGCCAAGGGGACAATGCCAAGAGGAGATCAGAGTCTTCTGTTCCCTTGGGTACAACATGCACAAGCCAAAAAGAGCAGGAGAGGAAAAGGCATCCCCACTTGGGGAGCTGGAAAGGCATGTGACAAACCTTTGAAATGTTTCAGGCTGATCCTTCTCCCTTCCCTGGGCTGGTTCAGCTCTGGCAGGTGCAAATCTCCACAACGCTCTATTAAGAGCCACAGCCAAATGCAAAATCTAACCCCAAATTATTATTATTATTATTATTATTATTATTGTGAGTCAGAGGAGGCTGACAGGACCATTTCACAACCCTGATTGGATTCAGCTGCAGAGTTCGCCACTGGCAAATTATCTCCGTGATCGTCGTGCCAATGTTGCAGTGCTTTTAAAATGTCCTGACACGTGCTCTAGTATGAGCATCGCTGGATTCTGGCTGTTCTCCAAGAAATGAATCTCCTCAGCAAATATTCTGCAGGGTGAGCATAATGTGGTCTGTAACACAAATGAAAAACACGGCTGTAGATTACCCTGAGGGGGACACTGATGTGATGATCTAAATGGGCCTTTCCGGGCCAGACTGCCAGGATTGTAGGAATCCTTTGCGGGCAAGGCTGGAATATAGGGTGAGAATAATCGGGAAACAGCAATTAGCTTCACCCAAGGAGGTTAACGAGGGAAGAAAATTTCCTGCTATATCAGTTGTGGTTACCAGCCTCCCTCTCCCCTCTCTCCTGTCCCTCCTCAGGGACAGTCTGCAACCTCAGCCCCATCCAACAGTCCTTCCGAATGCTGGGATGCTGGTTGCAGGACAGACCTTTTATTCTCTTCTGTTGGATTACAAGTTTTGCTGTGGTGTGTTCTGCTCTAAATTCTGTTGCAGAGATCTTATTAACAGAGATCTGCAAAGTCTGCAAAGTGGAGTAAGCCACAGTTGCTGGCTGGGGCTGGCTGCAGGGGAGCTGGAGTTGCTGAGCCTGAAGAATGGTCAGAGAGAAAAAGGAGCCAGGCCCTTTCCAGATGTGCACAGCAAAAAGTCAAGGGGCAAGCTGCAATGAGGAAAATCTGTTTGGATATCAGGAATAAACCTCTTTGCTCCATGGTGGTCAGTGCTAGCATGAGGTGCTGAGAGAGGCTGTGCTTATCCTTTCTTGGACATACTCAAAACTCAGCAGGACCTGCTCTGTCTTGGAAGATGGCCTTGCTTTTAGCAGGAGGGTTGGACTAGAGACCTCCAAAAGCCTCTTTCCCCTGAATTGTTCTGCATTTTTTTCATCCTGGGTTTGCTTCATGCTTCCCCTGGAAATACATGAATAGTTGGGGAGACCCAGGTGGTTTAGTAAAAGCCTGGCTCATGTTTGCTCACTAGATGCAGCAGCAAATGTTTGGCAGTCTGTGGGTAAAGCTCTCTGCAGGCTACAGCATTGGTGTGTACTGAGGGAGAGGAGGAGGAAGGGCAGAGTAGCTGCTGGCTGCACTTTTTCTCCTGAAAAAATGCAAACAGACTGAGGCCCAAGGACTGTTTTCATGAGCTGGTCATGTACCCACACAGTTCTCCCCTATCAGTTGGGTGTAGCCCCCAGCCTGTGCATCTCAATCCAGTACTAGGGCACCATGCAGTCAACTGAGCACCTCCTCCTCTACTGAGGCCCCAGGATGTGTGAGAGGCCCTGAACTAGGATGGGTCCCACTGAGCACATTTTCCTCCTCTCTTCATCCTTCGCAGAGTCACAGTTAACTGGGGTGCAGTGCTGAGCCCCATGGGAGAGGGGAGGCTGCAGCACTGTCACAACGCTGGGGCCAGAGGGTCCCCAGGGTATGCACTGCTGCAAGCAAACCCCTCTTGCCTAGACACAGTTACAAAGCACGTTTTTTGATTTAGTTGTAGCCTTTCTTGGTGCTGATTTTCTTGTGTCTCCATTTCTGTAACAGCCTCATGTTTCGGTCAGTAGGGTTTGCTTCTAGCCCACCTGTAAAAAACTGCCAGGGCAGAGCAGGGTGGTGGAAGGTATTTTTATTAGGGAGCACACATGGCAAATGGCCAGATTTTATAGAATCATAGAATGGTTTGGGTTGGAAGGGACCTTAAAGATCATCTAGTCTCAACCACGGGCAGGAACACCTTCCACTAGACCAGGTTGCTCAAAGCCCCATCCAGCCTGGCTTTCAACACTTACAGCGATGTGGCATCCACAGCTCCTCTGGGTAACCTCTCTCACCACCCCCCCAGCACTAATTTCTTCCTAATACCTAATCTCAACCTGTCCATCCGTTTTGTGCTGGGGCCCTTTCTTCTCCACCCGCCCCGGGCAGCTCCCAAACACCAGCGGCCTGAGGCCTGCGGGGCGTGGAGGGCGCGGAGCCGGGCGCGCTCGCTGAGCGGCCACACACATCCGCACCCCCAAAGATGTATTTTTGGAAGTTCGAGACCGAGGCGGGTCGCGGAGGCGAAAGGTGTGGGGCAGGGACTCCGCTCCGGTCCCTCCCCCGGGGAGGCGTTCGGCGGGGCTGCAACGCACTGGGGCTGCCCCGGTCCCCGCGGGCTCAGGCGGGCGGCCACGCCGGGCAGCGCGGCTGCGGCGGCACCGGTGCGCGGTGCCGATCCCGGTTCCGGTTCGTAACCCGGTCGCCGTCCCGCCCCCCGCCCCGGTCCCGCCCCGTGACGCCGGCCGTGATGCCACAGGG
>VXAY01001362.1:1168156-1331151 GCA_013399855.1 Oxyruncus cristatus | reverse complement strand
GGCTGCCGGGGCTCAGCACGGCCTGGGCACGGCTTGTCCCTCCGGGCGGGCCCTGGCCGGGTGTCCAGGCCCAGGCCCAGGCCCTGTCAGGGCATCCAGCACTGACAGCCGGGCCCAGGCGGGGTGTCCAGGCCCCGCGGCCCTGTCACTCCTTAGTGGGGCTGGGGGAGGCTTTTGGCTCAGGGGGGCAGGAGCATCTCTCCTGTGAGGAGAGACTGCAGGAGCTGGGCCTGTTCAGTCTAGAGAAGACTGAGAGGAGATCTCATTAATGCATGTTTCAAAGGTGGTACCAGAAGGATGGTGTCAGCCTCTTCGGTGGTGCCCAGCGACAAGACAAGAAGTAATGGCCATAAACTAAAACACAAGAAGTTCCACCTCAACACGGGGAAGAACTTCTTTGTGTTGAAGGTGGCAGAGCACTGGGAGAGGCTGCCCAGGGAGGGTGTGGAGTCCTGTTCTTTGGAGTCATTCTTGAACTCTGGACATGTTCCTGTGTCACCTGCTCTAGGTGACCCTGCCTTGGCAGGGAGGTTGGACTAGATCATCTCTAGAGGTCCCTTCCAGCCCTAACAATTCTGTGATCTGTTTGGTGAGGTTGCATGCGGGTATGAGGAGGGGACAAGCTATGGGGCTTGCACCTCAGTATGTAGCTGTGGGTGCTTGGGCTGCGCTGTGTGCAGCCAACCCAGGCCAGAGAGGCCTGGCTTTGGGGTGGTGCTGCTGAATCCTGACTATGCAGGCTTATGTGTGTATTTTGAACAAGGCTGTACATAAAAGAAAAAGTGAAGAGGAAGTGGTCATGAGGACGAGCATATATGAAGAAAATGGGACATAAATGCTCAGCGTCGTCTAACACAGGCACAAGCAGACCCAGCTGTAGCCAGACCTCCTAGCCTTGCCTCCTGTCCCTGCCATGGCACTGACACACATCCTGACACATGGGGCCTGGTGTCCCCAGGCCTCACTGGCAGCCCCTTGCTGTCCAAGCATGTGGGAGGCAAGAGTGAGTGTATGGTTCCTCTGGCAGCATTTCTCTGATTGCTCTTTGTCCTGTGTGTCTGATGGAGATGCTGTCCAGGCAGGATCTGGTCTGAGCTCTTGCAGAAGTGCCTCCTGCAGTCTGAGTGAGATGTAGATAATATATGTCTAGACAGTGACAGATTTTGGGATCCAACTCTGACTGTCATGCAGTGGTACTTTGCATGTTACTCCTGCTCTGCCTTGGTTTCCCCATGGGAAATGGGAAGTGGCCTCTGATAGAATGACTGAGAAACGAACAGGCATAAAACAGCACACACTTGCAAGATCTAATCGTAAGTCTTGACCAGCAAATGCCTGGCCCTTGACATTCCCTGTTCCCTCATGGTTCACCCTCAGTGCATCTCTAATCATGCCAGTAGAACGTAGTGATAATGCATTTTCAGCTCATTGCTGGGGGATGAGAATGTTTTATTGGGGGGCAAAGTTTGTTAGCCATTTCAGTTTTGCCCTTTGCTTTCTCAGGCACAGTGGAGCTTATGAAGGCTGAGCGAAGAGCTGGATGGTATTTTGTGTGAGCAGAGGTGAGGAGCATCCAGACGTGGGGAACTACAGAGGCAGGTAACGAGGGAGCCCGATACCTTTGAAAAAGTTAGGACACGGAAGGGGAGTGGTCCTTGCACTGCTAAATCCTCTACCTTAATTCCAACTGTGTTTGGTTTTGATCACTGGCATGATTAAATAATGATTGATAAGCTGTTTTAACTTTATAGAGGCTTATAATTTTGGCCAAGGGAGGAAAAGTCACCTGTTAAAAGTTATATGGGGACCAGGATAAAGGACTAGCGAAGATCTGTGAGAAAATAGCTTCTCTTTCTCTGGAAACTGAAGACAATTTTTATTGTAAGGTTTGTAGAGCATTTTACTGTGGGGGTTATCTAAAATAAATGTCCTTCTCAATATGAGTTTCATTGCTCATCTAGGTTAGTCTTGTTTTTAATATTGTAAGCCAATCTTTCAACATGGAGAGTACCTTTTAAATGATTTTTTTTGTCCTTGAGAGAATCTCTTGCTTGCTAAGAAAACCATGACTTGTCAGCAAGGAGCTTTATTAAAAGGCAAAGCCTTGTCATGCCTTGCCTGTTTATATGAGACTTTTAGACTCCTAGAGACAAAGCACAGGCCAAGAATGGAAGCTGTGTCCTTATGAGTTTGTAGAAAGAGATTCTTTTCGGCTGGCTAGTCGCTATGTTGTTGCTCTCTCTCCTTTGTGTTTTACTCTATCAGAACATAAATCAGCAGCAATGTTATAGAATGTTCCAGCAGCTCGTTGCAGAGGACAGACAGAAACAGTCACAGTATTATAAAATTCAGTGTAGCTTGCAAACACTGTATAAAACTATGAAAGTTGTCCTGTTAATAAATCTGAGCTGTAATCTAATCGCAGCAAAGGGACAAGATAGTACCAATTTGAGGATCAGGGCCTTTTGACCTTAATTTGCTTCATGTGGTTTAGCTTTTGAAACACAGTGTACCTGTGTGAGCAAAGTCAGTCACACACAAGTGTTGTGTGCTCTAAACTTCCTGTAATAAAACATGTGAATGGTGGGGTTGGATTGAGATTTTTATGCCTGAACGCATCAGATCTTGGTTCAGTAGTTCCTGACTTGGTCAAAGCTCTGCTGTGTGACCTTGGTCAAATCATGTCTTCTTATGGCTTTTGAAGGGGAGGCAGCTTTTCTACCTGCCTATTTAGATGGCAAACATCACAGGGCAGGGACTGTGCCTTATTGTGTTTTGGCATAAGACCATAATGTCACTTGGGACTCCTGGTAGTTAGGGAGGTGTAAATAGAGTAAGTGCGTGGACAAGCAAAAAATGTTTGAGACTTGCATGCTGTTTGCTTCTCCCATGTATGATCTGTTTGTAGACATGGTGGTGAAATGAGCTGTGAAATTAACTGGTCAGAATAAAATACTGCATAGTGTGGCATTCAAGCAGCACACAACCTGCCCACCTTTGCCTGGAATGTGACAATATTAAAGTTTTAAGATCCCAGCACATTCTTAAAAATGTGAAAGAACTGGGAAGAGGCTCCCTTTGGGCACCCTTTGGAGATGCAAGTGAAGGAAAGATGGAAGGAATCTCTGAGGAGGTTCAGGTTACTTGATTTTCATAGACTTTCTGGCCAGGCATCCCCCACAACTTGGACATCCTGCAGTCAGTTTGTGCCTTCCCCCGCAGCTTTCTCTTGTGCCAGCACAGCAGCACGGCCTGATACGTCACTGTGCATGGTGCTCACAGCGGGCCCTGGCTGGAGACACTTTTTGGGTAGCAAATTGAGAGGTTGGTGTTCACTGCAATGCCAAAGATACATCCATTGCAAAACCACAGCCAGGGAGTGTGATTGGCCTGTGCCCTTGTTTTCCCCTGTGATCTTCCGTCCAGGCTGTGCCCCACCCCTGCCTGACACCAGCTGAGATCTGCAGAGGATTTGCCGAAGGTCTTTAGAGGAGGTTCCCATAAACCTTCCTAGATGTCCTCTGGCAGTCCCTTGTGAGAGCTCAGCAGGCTGTTCCTTCTGTTATAGTTGTGTTCTTCTAGATGAACTAGCACACAGCCCAGAGGTGAATGTGGCCAGTGAATGCATCCCTCTGTGTCCTTGGGAGCAGATATCTTTTGTCTGAGTTAATCCAGTCACCAGTCCACTATGAAACTCTGGACTATAGTGAAACTTATAAAAATTGCATTTGTAGTTGGTCTGTTCCTGAGTTCCTGATGTCTTGTTCTCTCAGCAGCCTGAGCATATAAGCCACAGCATCTCTGGCCCCAAATTGAAAAGACTGGAAGTTTCTCTCAGTGCATGTCACAGGTGGGGCCTCTTCTGATCCGTGGGTACTTGGAACCATCCACATCGCATGCCAAGCCCTTTCCTGGCTGTCATAGGGAATGTATGAGGTGCTGTGGTTCCTGGTCCTGTCCACAGGCAAGAAGGGTTGGCCAATGTGTTAAGGTTGTGTGTAACACCACAGGGCATGCCATCCTTCACCAGATGGAAAGGATCAGGGCAGACCAGCTGTGATTCTCTGGCCTTAACCTGATCCCTCATTCTTAAGGAAAATGAGTGAAGTGACAAGACAGGCAAAATTCTGACCTGAGAGGGATGATACTGGCACAGTTGTCCTCAAGGGGAGTTTCCAGTTATGATGGCTCCTTGCCTGTGCATGTGAGTGACCTGGGATGGTTGGAGAAATGGAGATTTTGTGCTTTGTTTTAGTTGTAGGTAGGAAGATGAGTCCGAAAATTACAACAGAGCTGCTGAAGCAACTGCGGCAGGTGATGAAGAATCCCAAGTATGTCCAGGAGCCTGTCCAAGCCTACATAGTGCCCTCTGGAGATGCCCACCAGGTATGGATGGATGGATTGTGGGAATGATTGTGCTTTCCTTCCCTGCAAAAAACAAAAGCCAGGGATAACCGAAATCACCCTTCGTTCACTTGCTTTAATAGTTATATCATAAAAATCTGTGTAACTTGAGAAATATCATGTTGGAAAATGTTTCTGGGGTCTATTCAAGAGACTGAGGTTTTTATGTTCTTGTAAGAAATCAGAGTGGACAGTCTACCAACAACTTCTCATCAGATTGTCTCCAGGGAGCTCACACTGCAGAAAAGGGAGCTTGCCACAGCGCTTGCTGTGCCCATCCTGGCTGCTGGGAAGAGTGGATTAACTGGGTGAGGAACAGACGTTATCTAGGCTTTAGTTTCCCCATTAGCATCTCCTGATCAACACATACTCTTAAGTGAGGTGATGAAGGATTAGTTGCAGAGCTTTCCCTTTACTAGATCAAGTTCTTACTGGAATTTGCTGCCTTATGCTAAAGCCCTTCAGATCCCTCATGGAGGAGCCTTTGGAGAAGCAGGGAAGGAACAGGCCACAATGATGCTTCCCTTTCCATGCTGCTCTGCATCATGTTCTATGCTCTGAAGACAGGAGGGAAGTCTGGGCCCAGAGTGGTAACCCATGGCAGTAACTGTGGTGTGTGCTGCTTCCATTGTCAAGATTTTTGTAGTCTGTGACATAAATTTGAAATTGCTGAACTGCCTTTTACCTCCCCTGTCGGCTCATCTGCTGGTTTCACTCGTCTGTTTGCTCTGTTAGGAGACCCAAGAACTGCCAAGGGTTTTTCCCACCTCAGCCATTTTCAGGAAACAAAAGACCTGAAGCTTTCCTGGCTCACACCCAAAGCTCCCTTTTACCCCAGGGTGCATGAGAGCGAAACGCAACTGAATCAGAACCTTTGCCCTTGACTTGGCACTGGGGTGAGCTGGGTCCAGACTTGCCTGTGCCCTGGGACCATATGTGCAGCATCATATTTCCTCTTAGGGAGATCCAAACTTGGGCAGGTAGGGGGAAGGCGTTTTCTGCAGCTGCTATTGTCTGCTGCATTCCTGCCTCAAGCTGCCTCTGTCCATATATAACTCCGGTTTCATTTCACTAGACATTAAATGCTGTCATGTGAGTTGAAGAATGTGACCCTCAGGACTTCTGGGTTTTTCTGTTGCTTTCTTTTCCTTGACAGAGTGCAGTTAAGCAGAGAACCCCATGTTGCTATTTCCTGCCAGGCGAGTTGGTCAGGTTTCTCTGCAGAGCGAATCTATCTGGATGGAAACGATTACTGAACACTGCTGATCCTGGTGCCTCCTGACTAGCTGGTGCAGGATTTTTTTTCTGTGAGGTTTGGGAATTGGTGCAGTTTTTGGCATTGACAGGAACCTGTTGATCCCAGAACAGCCTTACTGATTCCAGGTAAACTGTGATAACCTGAGATTTGTAGCTTCCCTGTGTTCCGAGCAGGGTTTGTTTCCTGTGTGCAAACAAGAACTTTACAGCCTCACAGTCAGATTTTGGTCTTGGGCATCTCCCTCCGTGACTCAGAACATTGTTCTTGGGTATTTAATGATACCCAAGTGTTTGGTGGCCTAAACCATTTCCTCCCCACAGCCTAAGCAAGCTGTGTATTACTGTCCTTGCTTCAACTATTCCTGAGGCTGTCCCGGGATCCACATCACAGAATTTGTCAACAAAGAGGGCTTTCCCTCCTGTGGTGTTGCCGCAGGGTTAGACTGGGGGAAGCTCTACTCCCTTCTGGGTAGCAAAGGAACCCTGGGATTGGACTGATGCTGATACACCCTGATGCTGCAACTTGCTGACTAATTTCTCTTTGTAACGCTGGGATTATTTGAGCTCTGAGTTCTGTGTGCTTTTAATATTGGTTTTCCTGCAAGGCTAGGAGTTTTACATTATAATACTGCCAAGAATCCTACCACCAGTTGTATCCTTGGCATTCTATGTTTAGTTGTGTAAGGAACTGAAACACTTCCAGAGCTTCTCAAACACAGCTGGATCTGACTGGCTTAACCAAGGCTGCTAACATCTTGGATTTGTGGCCCTTGCAGTCAGCCCTGGATGTTGTCTGGCTGCTTTAATTTTTGGAAATTTTGGTGCTGGTTATAAGAAGTCTGAAGAAACAGACTGTTTCCTTGGAGACCTGGGTGGTCCAGGGGCTGATGAGAAAGGAGAGCAGTCCCAGTCAAAAGTGGGATGAAGTCCATGCAAAGAGTCTCACTTCCTTTCATGAATGCTAGGTGGATCTTGTGGCTGCTGGTGTCCAAGGATCATGAAGGGGTGAAAAGCCATGCTTTTGGGAAAGAGGCATGTAAGTCCTTTGTGGTTTGGTTAAAAATGTCTGTCAGAGCTTTTGGGGTGTTGCAGTGGTAAATGCAGGATCCATTTGTTATGTTGAGTCATGCAGTTTATATTGAATCTGGAGTTTGCCCATATGGAAATATTCAGAGATTGGAGAAGCTTCTCAATGGGCGGGAATGATGTTTGGATTAGAGCTTGTGTTTGGAGCCAGTCACAGCTTAACTGGGGCTGGCTTCTACCTCCAGGCCTTGACTAAAAACAAATTTATTGAGATCTGACTGGTCTTCCACATCAAGGAAGCACCTGCCCAGCTCAGGGCCCTGTGTTTGGGTTGGCAGAGGTGCTGTCTTCTGCTCAGGGCTGGCTCCTCTCACACACACTTGTGCTGAGCTGAGGAATCAGCAGGGTTATAAAGCAAGAGATGGCTTGTGCACAGGTTGTACTGACCTGTTCCAGTTCTTACCAATGCAGTTTGGTTTTTGGCAGTGAATACTGACCTTCCTCCAGGTACACAGCAGTGTTTGTTCTTTAATGACACCAGTGTCATTAACGCTAAGGGTAGTGAGCTGCACTTTTCATTGCTATCTTGGTTGACATTAGGCTAGAATAAGCTTTAACATGTAAATGGCTTAACCTTGCAGGCTCTGGGGGTAAGCACCACTGATATTTGGGGTTCTTTCTGGCTTAGATGAGCATTTATGTGACGTAGCCCCAAGTTTTGTCTGCTGAACTGACAGGTGTGGTGAAAAGCAGACGTGAAAGGCCTGAGGAGTGCCAGGTTGAAGGTCATCAGAGCTGCAAGACAAGCCCCAGGGAAATACCTTGTTCTCACTGTGCTGTGGTCTCTGCTTTGTGTGGCGTACACAGGTGTTCCCCTGGTAATTTTAGCTCGTGCAAAACATGGGCTCATCTTTGCACAGTGGGGGTTGCAGCTTGAAACAGAACAGGTGGGTGTGCAAGAATTCAGACTGACAGATGAATGAACCATCTTTTCCCTCCAGATCCTTCTACTCCCTTTTAAAGCCCATTTGCCTCATGCCCTGGATTTGTCTGTGAGTGGGACAGCATGAGGTATTTTCACGCAGTCAAGGTCTTTGCTAATTTAGGTCAGCTTTTACCAGATCTAAAACTGATACACTTGTTTTTTTCTTTTTATATTTTTTTAAACTGTTTTTGTCCATTTCACTGTTTTGTGGCACTAACCCATCCTGTGAATGTGAGATTCATGTCTGCACAAGCAAACTAGTCTGTAGTCTCTACTGTGTTGACCAAGAGAAATGGAAGAGAAATCACTGCTCTGTTTTGGGATGTACTTAGTGATATGTCAGGCTGAATAGTCATTAGGAAATGTTGAAATGGAGAATCCTCATCACTCTGTCTTTGTCTTCTGTCCTGCTGCTGTGAAATGGGCAGTGGGGAAACAAACACTTGATTCTGTTCCCTGAATGACTTTGTCGTCTCTGTCTGCTGATGCCTGTTATTATTTTAAAGGGGGTTAGTGGTGAGAGTGTGCTGTGTTGGGCTGAGGCAGATCTGCCCTATCAGGTAGAGTTGTGTCAAGGGCAGGCATTCCTTCCCAAGGTGGGTATCCTGACCCCTCTTCTCTCCACAGCTGCTGAGCATACGTCACAGCCCAGTGGGGCTGGACAAGAAAAGGTGTGGGAAACTAACTGGGTCAGAGATGAGGGCAGGCATGGTCTCCATACCCCCTCCTTTCTGCCAGCTTTCACTAGTGTTTGGATGAAATAGAGGATTTCTTTGGAGCATATCCCAGGAATCTTCCCTGGCAATCAGGAGCAAAAGCTGCTCAGCCAGATCCTCTCTTGGACCATGAGATTTGCTGTTGCAAGGCTCCATTTCAAAATGATAGTGGTGAATGGTTGATAGCTGCTGCCTGGGGCTTCTCCCAGGAGGAGAGAGACATGGCTGTCCTGGAGGGGGTTTGATCATGACATGATTTGGAGCAGAAATAAAGAGGTGGTCTCAGGTGGTGTGATTTGTGCTTCCTCACTGCTGTGCTTTGAAGCCTCTGCCTTCTTCAGAACAGTGAAGAGTAACAGATTTGAAGGGAGTATTTTCTAACAATCAGGTGATTCTATCACAGTAGGAACTCAAACTGCTTGAGAATTGGGCTGTAATTTCTTATCTCAGTCCCTAAGATGTTTCTTTTGCCCCAGCACAGCTGGATGCACAGAAACTTTATGGGCTGAGAAACAGATTTGGGTTTCAGACCATTTGTAAGGTACAAATCCAGGGGTTTTGCAGCTCAAACATCGGTGCTGTCAGCCTGGATTAAGCTGATTTGCTGAGTTGCACTAGTTAATTAACAAGCCTGCTCAGCAGTTCGGACCTCCAAACTTGCCAAAATGGGATCCCATAAAAAAGGCATGTGGGCCACATAAAGGTACAGTTGTTCTTTTAATTTTGGCAGCTCCTGTGGGTATCAGATGTCTGTGCATTCTCAGGGTCTTCTACAATACTGCCAAGGGATGTGCCCACAATCACAGCTTGTGATAAGTTTGAGATGAGGATGGACTAGTAGTCTTTGATTTGTTCTCATTCATCAAACCATGGTCTGGTGGTTTTTGCTGTAGTCTGATTTTGAGTGGGCAAGGGAGGAGTGAGAGGATCAGTATCTATTTATGAAAGGTCCTAAGGGTTAAATTTTTTACAGTTTTACCACCCTGATGATTTTCTTTCAATGTCATTGTTACAGAAAAGAAAGGAATTCCTCTAAATGCCAGTGAGGGGACTTCGCTGGAGGCAGTCAATTTTACAGATTTTATGCACTGATTAGTCTGGTCTCTGAGATCAAGGAGCGCCTCTGGTTTCTCTTCCTTTTACATTGCAGCTTCAAAGGCATCATTTGTTTGTTGCCCAAAGGGGAGGCTGAGTGTGAAATAAAGGTCTGCAAACTCTGAAGCACTTCAGTGTTTACAGATGTTTGTGGGAGAAAAGTGCTGCAGCTTAAAAAAACCCACTAGTTTAACATAAATACAGTATAATCACAGATGATTAAATGTTCCAGTGGAGTAGAGCCCAGGATTTTTTAACTCATTTTGTTCTCCCTGCAGTGTCCTTTAGGAGCAAAAGCTTATCAAAGTATTTGTCATCAGCTGATTGGGTTTTTTTCCCCTGCTGCTATAAATAATTGCTGCCTCTTTTGTTTTCTAGAGCGAGTACATTGCACCCTGTGATTGCAGAAGGGCATTCATCTCTGGATTTGATGGCTCTGCAGGTACCTTTCCAGAACTTGGGTTCTTGCATAATTCTCCTATAAAGAAATAGTTCCATTCATTGCATAGAGGCAGGATGGAAAAGGAAATCTATCCAGCTTGTTTGGACTGTTTATTCCCGTTTCAGCATCTGTAGAATTATGTCTTGGCTACCCGCTGGAATTATGTAATATCAGCAGAATAACAAGTTTTCAGAAAATGTGTGACCCCTAAATGAACCTCTCTTAAAGTAAAATCCTGTTAACTCTTTAATGTGGTGCTTATAACTGGGGTCATTTCTTTTGATGTGCAGCCAGTACGAACAGATTTTTGTGTTGCCCGTTTGGGCTGGGTGAAGAGTAGATGGACTTTAGTTGGCCTTTCTGTTTAAATAGAGCCAGGGCCAGAAACACTGCCTTTGGAAACTGAACACTGTGGAAAAGTTTGCTTATCTTGCCGAGACAGGATGTTTTCTTGGCTGTAGGATAGGTCTGTGTTTCAAGAGACCTAGTTTTTACCCTGCTGTACCCTAAGCTCTGCAAATTACTCTGCTCTGTGGTTGTTGGAAAGTCACTTTAGTCTACTGAAGTCTTTTTTTCCCCTCTAATTGTAAATCAGTTTAATGAATACCAGTACCTATGTGTTTGCAGGGTCTGTTCATCAGTTCCTATTAGCTCTGGAGTCTCATGTGGAAGGTGATAAATCCAGGGCTGTGGACTGCTGTTAATGGCTAACATGGATCCTGTATTAATTTTGTGCCTTTTGCATGACCTCTTCATAACCTTCCTCTATAATTTGTGCCCTTGTTATGTACTTGGTAGGTCCATGTTCCCAGCCTAATGCTCAGCAAGTCAGTGAGGTTTCACACAAGGGTCACCTTGTGTTTCTTGCTTCATCTTTTCAGTTTGAAGCAGCTTAAAATGTGGTTTGTGTTGGGGGAGTTTGGTAGAAGACAATGAATTCCTACTTGGAAACTCTGCTCTGGTAATCTGGGCTTCAGTTTCTGGTGACAGAGAGTATGATCAAGATGCAGACTCAAAAGACTTGGATTCAGTTTCTGTTTGTGCCATGGTTTGTTTTGTTAAGTATTGCCAAGGGCAAGGCAGCTCAAATGCCTTGCTGAGATGTCACTGCCCCTCAGCTGTCTGCTTGCATCCCTCCATCTGCAGTCACTGGAATGGGACAGACTGGAACCAGCAGAAGTTTATGTTCATGTTTCCTGTTCAGCCGTCTCTGCTAGAGCTGTAACATTTGGGAAAGAGGTGCAGCTGACAGCTGGGAGTCATACTCATGTCTGCAGGCCTAGTACCAGCTGTTTCTTGTGGATGGCCAGAGCCCAGGCTTCCTCCCCAAAAGAAGATGGAATGGAGTTTAGGGATGCACAATATGTGTTACTGTGACAATAGACAAGTGGAGACCACAGTCTGTTACAGAAGGTTTGGAAAGCCCCATTTACTCAGTTCCACTGACTGGCTGAGGTTTGCTTAAGTCAAATTCATCTGAGGCAATTCATTAGGGTGCATCCTTGTGCATACTGTCTCAGATAGGATTTGGAGAGTCATAGTTCAGAGGAAACAGTGAGTATTGGAAAAGGACTAACTTTGAACAGTGAGCAGAGGTGTCTTTCAGGGAATTAGAGTGAATTTTAGACACTGTCCCTGCTGTGTCTGCATAGTGTCTGCACACCTCTGAATCACCCCACCTTTCTGCCTTCTTGCCTAGGCACTGCCATAGTCACTGAGCAGCACGCGGCCATGTGGACTGACGGACGCTACTTCCTGCAAGCGGCACATCAGATGGATAACAACTGGACACTCATGAAAATGGGTATGCAGAGGCTGGCATACTGCTCCACTGATAAACAGAGAACAGTCACAGGCTGATTGGTCACTTCACACATGTACAGCTTGGGCTCTTGGGATATCTCATCGTGCAGGGACTTAAAGACATCTTGGGTACACTGCTCCTGCTTTAGTGTCCTGTAGCGACTGTTGCTGATGGGTCTAGACATTCATTAGTAAATGCCTTAGCTTGGACTTCTTGCATAATGTGGGAACGTTTCAGTGTGACTGCTTCTTTGAACCTCTTTTTCTTTCTTTTAAATCCTCTTAGGTCTGAAAGATACACCAACTCAGGAGGATTGGCTAGTGAGTGTCCTCCCAGAAGGCTCCAAGGTGGGAGTGGACCCTTTCATTATTCCAGCTGGTTGGTTTTACTTTATTTTATGATTCTGGGTTGGGCAACTATATTCTGGCTCCTTGCTTCTCTGTCTAGCTGTTGTATGATGGTGTGCAGCTAAACATGTTCCGGCCCAGATGGGATGGTGGGTTAAACTGTTATGCAAAACAGGTTAGATTTTGGTTTAGGCATGTGTCACGAGAGCTCCACAGCAATGGATTGAGTCCAAAACACAAGGGATGAGAACTGCTTTCTAGGCTTGCAGTGACCTTACCTGAAAAGCAGAATCCCGATCTACCTCCTTTTGTCTGTGCTTTGGCTTGTCATAGGCACTTCAGTACAAAGCTGCTGAATGCCTTGGCCAGCATGTGAGCAAGTACACCCTGGCAGAATCCATGCTGCTACTCCTGCTTGGTGGTCTTGACATCTCTGCAGCTTTCCCTGTAGGAAGCACAGTGAGAGGTACCATTTATATTAGAGTACATGTCTATTTGTGCTTCAACACAAGTGGGGCCCAATGCAAAGGTCACTGGAGGCAAGGGGAGATATTTGCTTGATTCACGTGGACTAAGGATCCATCTCCTGGCTCTGTGGAGGCGACTCTCTCATCTCTCTTAGATCTAGCATGGTTCTGCACTGGGGTTCAGGAACACCCTTACGGCATCTTCTGGGCTTTGTCTGGGGACTTTTGTCCAGCTCAAACTTGAGGTTCCAGGGCTGTGACTACCTGCCAGCACTGGCTGTAGTGACATGTTTGTGGAACTGTAACTGCAATAGATTTTGCTTTTTTTTTTCTTTTTTTTTTAAGGGAATGGGAAGAAGAAGAGTCTGGAAAGAAAGGAGGAGACAGATTCTTGAGTCTGCCCTCTGTGAACAGGGCTATTGTTGAACCCATGTGTGTTCTTTAAAGCCAACACTCTTGACTTTTTCCCTTTTGTCAGACCAGTGGAAGAGGATGTCCAAAGCCCTGAGAAGTGCTGGCCATGACCTTGTGCCTGTCAAAGAAAACCTGATCGATACAATCTGGACAGATTGCCCTCAACGCCCTTGCAAGCCTCTCATCATGCTTGACCTGAGTTACACAGGTGAGAAGCTTAACTCCCAATAGACGTGGGTTGTTTCTACTGCCCTATCCCCCCTTCTGCTTTTCTCTTATAAAGTAGTGAGAAAAATGGTACTGCAGTGCAGTATGATCCACTATGAATAGGTCAAGAAGATGATTGAACCTCAGCTAATGACCCCTTTGTCCTCAAAACTCCAAATAACCGTTTACTAGAAGTTGGGTGATTTCAAAACAAACCATGGGTGTCTGGAGGGCAGCTCGTTTGAGGTCATTCATATCACTTACTAGAATGGAATGAGGAGCAGAAGCACAGTGTGCTTTGGGTTCCTTCACAATCCAGTGTGTTGGTCTGTGTTTAAGTGATCTTTCTCAGTAAAGTTAGTGACTGTAGCTTTTCATGTTGTGTTTTGCAGGGGTCAGCTGGAGAGACAAAATTACAGCTCTCCGTTCAAAAATGGCTGAGAGGAAAGTCATGTGGTTTGTGGTAACGGCCTTGGATGAAGTAGCATGTAAGTCTTTGCATGTACTTTCTCAGGTCTTCCTACAAAAGAAATGTTCTTCGTGCCTTGGAAAGGAAGAACCATGCCAGGCTGAAAGGCGCTTTTGACAGGCAACATGTTTGCGAGACATCAGTTAACTTGTGTATCAAGTGCAGTGGTGATAACAGGTCACAAATAATGTGCCTGTATTCTGCACAGTGCCTTATTATGCCAGTGCAGCTCCTGAGTACCTTTCTAGCCCAGGAAATGCAGCAAATCACCTTTGAAAAGCAGCCCAGGCAAAGGGAGAGGAAGGTTATGTATGAAGCCTGAGGCAGTTTGATGGAAAAAAAAGAACTGTGAGGTTTTTTGGCCGTAAAATATCCTGATGCTGCCTCACCCAGTGGAAAGATGGAGACTGTTTTCTGCTGTGAAGTCTGGGCTATAAACAAAGCAGTGCAACATGTGGCTTTGTATACATAAGGCAAGGGTGGGGTACACAGCATTCACAGTCATCTTCCTAATTGTTACAACTTCTTAAGCCAGTCTTTACCTCTTCTGTGTTCAGCAAATGCTTTGGTTAAAACCAGTAAGTCTGGGCTCAACTTGTATTTCTAGATCATTTCAACCTAGGGTCTCGCTGGAGTCCCCTCTGTGACTGGGGCCCTGGGATGGCCAGGTCTCCATGCCCTGGCTCCCAGCCCAGTGTGTGGGAGGGGAGGATGGCCACAAAATAGAGTGATTTCCCCGGGACTGCTGTTTCTAGTGCTGTGTGTCCTTTGTGCAGAAATCACCAGTGCACAGACTGGTGCAGTAGGAACACAGCACTGGCAGAGTGTCAGTGCTGCCAGTGCCTGTGCCCCATGTCTGATCTGAAAAGGCAGAAATGAAGGTGGTGTGTTCCCAGCTCCGGCACTGTCAGTGCTGCATCTCTGGCGCTGGGTGAAGCTCTCCTGGATCTGGGACACCGAGCTAAGAGGTGTCATGAAAGAGTACTTTGGAGAGTGCTGAATATGACTCCTCCCTGGGGAGGCCTGCATGAGCAGAGATTGTGTGTCTCACCTTTTCAGGCGCATCTCCAATTAAATTAATGATAAATTGGTGCCCTGAGGTGGTTTCAGATTAAATGTCTCCAGGAAAGCCAAGCTTGGTTATGAATCAAGAGTTTTAAGATGGACCAGAGAAGGTTATGAGAGCATTGTCAGGTGCCTGGTTGATTTCTTATCCTAAAGGGAGAAGTGGAGAAGTTATCTTTAATTTTATCTAATTCAATTCACTCCAGACAAGTTCTGGGGACAGAAAGAGAGCCACAAAGGAGACTGTTGCCTCCTTACTGCACTGGGAGTCGGCTGAGGAAGTTTGTACCCATGCTGTAAAGAGTTCTTTGTGGCTCTTTCCTGCATTCAAGTGACCTACTCCTTCCCTGGGGAGAGTTAAACTTTATTTTTACTTTCATGGCAGAATTTGCACAGTTCAATGAATACAGTGCTGGGTTGTGATTTAGGACATGTTGGTTCTTTTCCCAGCTGTCCTGCTGGCTGGCCTTATTGGCTTGAGTAACTCATTTCAGCTAATTGGATACCCTGGAGTTTTTATTTGACCCTAAAATCAGGAGTTTGGAGATGCTGAACATCTACTTCCCCTCTTGACTTTGTCTGGAGTTGTGGGGGATAAAATCTTTGTGAAAAATAACTAAGACTGTACAGTCTGAATCTGAGATACTGGAGGCGCCCAAATGAGAGGCCTTTTTGGGGTATTTTATACTTGCCTATTGTGTCTTGCTCTTCCCTCAAGTATCAAAAGAAGGACTGGAATGAAATGATAACTTGTAACTTTGAAGTTTTCTGGCTGTTAAGAAGTGAGCTTGTGTTGCATTGCACAGACCAGAAAGGGCAGATGCTACTTTTTGTACACTTATCCCGGTCTTTCTTTGACTGTATCTGCTTGCTTACAAACCAGCCCTCCTTTAGAAGTTAAACACCAGTTTTCTTTCCCTATGGGAGTGTTTAAACTGCAGTTCTGGTGCCATCTCCTGGCAAAACTTAGGATTGCCAGGAAAGCGGCAGGACGTGGGACAACTGGGTGGGAGCTGGACGCACGGCCTGCACCCATGACGTCTCACTGCTTGACTGTGTTTTGCTGAGATTATTTTTGGCTTTCTCTGATGTTGCAGAAGATAAACCAGGACTGTGATTCATGGCATTCTTATTTTTCAGGGCTTTTCAACCTCCGAGGCTCTGATGTTGAGTACAATCCTGTGTTTTTTGCGTACGCCGTCATAGGAATGAACACAATCAGGTGCTTGTATTTCCTTCTTCAGTTCCCCAGGATCCATTCTTCTGTGGGAGAGCAGTTCTGGCAAAGCATTTAGCTTTTGAAACGCCTGCGCTGGGGTGCTTTAGTGTCCTTTCTGAGCAGTTTTGTCTTCAATGTTAATTACTCTCCTGTGCTGATCAGAGCTAGAGAGGCAGTCAAGAGCTCTGCTGTGCTCCTCAGCACCTTGGCTGATGTGCTGGGTGACCGTGGGCATGATGGCTGACCCCTCTGTCTGTCACCCTGAGATAATGTGGAGGCCCTTTGGAGCTCTGGGTGAAATGTGGGTAAGAGCCAACGCTGGCCTGGACACTGGAAAACTTTTCACTACTGTCTAATTGCTGAGTCACTTCAAAACTGCAGGGACTGTGTAGGAAACTTTCACAGCTGGCTTATGACAGAAGGCTTCTTTCCTGTGACTGCCCCATATATTGAGCCTTAGGAAGCAAAAGTCTTTCAGAGGCATCTACAAGCTGCTATGTAGATCCATCTAAGGTGAAACCTGGCTGGATGAGTACAGGTTGTTGTGTGAAGGTTGAGCTGAACTTTTCAATTCATTGAAAGGGAGAACAAAGTGTTACTTAGAGCAATGGTAGCGTTTCTGTTTCCAGATGTTGCCCTTAAAAATTAGCCTGGCTGTTATTTGTGTCTGTTACTCTCCTGTTTCAAGCATAGTGGTAGGATGCAGCCATATTGAATGTGTCATACAAACAAAAATGCTATCAACTCCTTTCCTCTCAGCAGGGTGGCACATCTTAATTTCAAAGTAGGATTTAAGATCCATGAAGGCCAGTGGTTAAGGCAACATCAGACACAGTATAGCACATAATTCACGAACTTTCTCCCTGAAATGTTGCCAGAAGGGTTTCTTATTCCTTCCTCAACTCCAGCCACTGTCAGATGTGGTCCTACCTATTTGTTCTGTCTGCTTCGTTTCTCAGGCTCTTCATTGATGGTGACCGGATGATGGACCCAGCTGTGAGGGAGCACTTACAACTTGACTCCACCCTGGAGCCTGAGTTTAAAATCCAAGTGATGCCCTACGGATCTATCCTGTCAGAGCTGCAGGCTGTTGGTGCAGGCCTCTCACCCAAGGAGAAAGTGTGGCTCAGCGACAAAGCCAGCTATGCTCTGACTGAGGCCATTCCCAAGGTCAGTGGCTCTTGCAAGGGAAAATACTTTTTTCTTCTCTGATCATCCTGGTCAGGAATGATGTGAATGAGGGCAACTGACCACAGTTTCCCCTCTGCAAAGCACAGTGCAGGCTGGAGCTTGTGCTGAAGGGATCCAGCCCTGCTGAGGTATTGAGGGGTTGTTAATCCTGGGGTTGCTCTCGCTGGAGCTGCCCTTCCAACTCGCTAAGCCGATTTAGCCAAAGCATTGTCAGCTTAAGATAAAACAAGTACAGGGAGAGAGGGGAGGGAGAGAGGGAGCAGGGTGAACTCGGGTCATTCTGACCACAGGTGGAGCATCAGCCTTATGTGGACCAGCAGTAAGAACTGGAAACTTGCAGAAACTGAAAGTTGAGCAGGACCTCTGGGAGGGCGCATTGGGCTTGATCTGAGTGTCTGAAGGTGATTGCCCTTATTTAGTTCAGCAGCTTGAGGATATTGGGCAATATGTGATGTCTTGTACCAAAGGCAGGAGGGACAAGGTAACAGAGTTGTTGCAGCAGGGAACCTTGTGAGGACACAGATAACCTGCAGGCATTGGATGTCCATGCAGTGAGTGCATCTGCTGAGGGACAGTTGTAGCATCAGAATAATCTCTGTACATGCTATATCTTGCTACCCTTTTACTTGCATTTGTCTGTCTGGGACTCTCACAATCCACCTAATATTCCAGTAGCCATGAAAGGAGATACCTGGGGAAGAATACAGCACCAGCTCTGGACAAATAAGCTGGTTTCCATGCATCTTGTGTACATCTCTTGTTTGCTAGAGATCACATTCTCTGGAATGCCAGCCAGTTTACAGTGATATCCAGTATCTAACAGATACTGTGAATAAATATTGTTTTGTGAGTCTTTGGAGGATTCACAATAAATTCTTGTTCTTTTAACTTCAGAGTAGAAAGCCCCTTGCTGTAGTTGTAGTCCATGGTCTATTCCCAGCTTGGGTTAGTTGCTGTAGATGATTTATGTAGAGCATCCCGTCTGACCTAGATTAAGGAATGTAATGAGTTGGAGTGACAGTATTGACCCCATGAGCTCTAGAAGTTTTGGCTGATACTGAGTCATTACAGTGCTACATGCCCTCTGCATGGAATGGGGAGAGTCCCTGCCTCAGGGAGCTCTGTGCAATAGAAAGCAGAAGAGGAGGACTGAAATATCTTGATTAAAAACCACTTAGAGAGTCACTGAAAGAGCCAAAGTTTTCCTAGTTCCTTTCTGGCTCTCTACCACTTCACACCAGCTGAGAACTGGCCTGCAGTGCTTTGAAGAACATCAGTGCTGGAAGTCCATCTACTGTCTGTCTCCATCAGAGCCAAATATTGACACTGGCAAAAATCCAGTCCATTATTAAACACAGATCTGCAAAGCCTTTATAGATTTGCTTACAGCTGCATGTAAATATGCTTTTCACAGAAGATTAATAGAACTACCAGTACCTGTAAAAGGCAAGCCAATCCAAAAATCTGACCATTTATCCTGTCTTCGATAAAACGACTTTCCTGACTTTTTTGTCAGGAAAGTGACTTCTTTTTTATTATTTTTTATTTTTGCATTATGACAATTATGTAATTGTCTTGCTGTTTTTAGGACTTTAGAAATTGTAAGCATGTAGGATTTATGTGAAATTGGTCTTTGCTGAGGGTCTACTGGGCCTTTCAATGAATTTGAGTGATATTTATTTGTATGCTGACACGTTGAAAATAGGAAAAAAATGTGTTGCTTGGGCTGTGCTTCTGTAGTGCTCATCTCACCTCCTGATATATAATGGGTAGAGCAGGGAACTATGGGGTAAAAGTCTTGGTTCCTATTCCTTCTTCTGATGCCAACTGTGACAAGGCTTGGGCAAGTCACCTGAGCTGGTGTATTCTTGAACACGTGCTCAGAACCAGCCAAGCATTCCTGCTAATCTGAGGACAGCTGATGTTTGGGGAAGTGTGCAGTGGTAAGGGATCAGTTACTAGCTGTTAATGCAGGGTCACCCCATCCAGGCATGGGAAAGCTTTGTCTCAAACCACTGATGTAAGCTCCTTTCAGAATGGGCAGCCTGTAAAGCTCAGCTTTGCAAAGGCCTTCCATTTTTCTTGAGGCCTTGATGTGTTTGTCAGAGCTGCTGATCGTTAAAAGTGGTGATGCTCAGTGCTGGAGGAGACAGAGCCTTGTGGGACCGGCCACATTCAACTCTGGTGCTTGGTACCTGGGCTGGGCACCCTTTGCTCCCTGCTACTTGAGATTGGCAGTCAGGTAACAAGTCAAGGTGACTTTTAGGGTTGTTTCCACTGCCCAAGTTCTACCATAGTGTCTGGGATTTCTCATTGGCTGTCTCTGGGCCTTCAGTGTACATCAGCAACAGGAAACCTATGGCTCAGACATTTTTATATATATATATATATATATATATATATGGTATTGAGGATATCCAGATCTTCCCCCTGCTTCATGACAAGCTGTTGACTCTTTAGTTCTTTGAATTTCCCTGTAGCTGTTCTTCCTTCAGTCAGGGACTGTTTTCTCCTCTTTACTCCCCAGTGCACTTAGCTGAATACCAGCAACCGGTATCTCACTGCGCTGAAGGGTGAGAGAGGCTGCCAAAGTACAAATTGTGGCCAGGCTGAGTTATTAAATCTGTAGGATTATGTAGTCTGACTAATCCACAAGTAATCCCTGTCCTTCTGCTGCAGGCTTACCGATACCTCACCCCATATACCCCCATCTGCATTGCAAAAGCTGTGAAGAACGTGTCGGAAACAGAAGGCATGAGAAGAGCACATGTAAGTGAAGCCTTGAGAGTCTCCTTGCGTATGGCAACAGGTTTGCTTTATGTTTAGGGAAAGAACTTACATTTTCCTTTCAGTTTTAATGTTATGGATAAAAAGCAAATAAGAATTTGGATGACAGGATAAAAAAGGCTTTCTGTCAGACATCCACTGCTGCTGAAGCAGGTTTTTTGCTTGTTTTGCATTCCCTTGAAGAACAACATTTGCAATAGTGTGAGGAAACAGCCTTACTCTGTTGGAAGACCACGCAGACTTGAGAAGTGTTGTTTGGAGTGTGGGCCCTTAAAGGGATGTTCTTTCCCCTTTGCTAATTCTGTTTTCTTTGTCAGTGGAGTCTTAAAATTGTTATCACTTGAATAAACACAGCCTAAAGAACACAGAGAAATTCTTCGACACATGGTGCAAAACACAGGCCTAGATGTTCAGAAGCAGCCATTGGCCTCAAAGCACTCTGTTTTTGTATAGTCATCATGACACTCTGTAAACAAGGTTGATTTCCCAGGAAGGTTCATATTTTCAAACAAAGAAGCTGCCTGTGAAATAGGTTCATGGTGGAACTGAACTTTTGTTTATTTCCTGTTAGTTTTTAAGCAGCAGTGTTCACAACAAGAGAAATGTGCCAGTTGAAGCAGGGCTGGCAATTTTGGGGTTATCCCATATTTTCTTTTAGCTTGTTGGGAACTGTTGCTTTCTATTTCAATGTTTTTTTTCTCCCTGTTAGTTAAGGAGAAGTAAAAATAGTTGTACTGAGCAGAGACACTTTGTCACCTGCCACCTGAGGACAAAATTGTGCCTTGCTCTTGTACACGTGCCTCCTGCTTCTTGCCCCTGCATGCTGCAAGCATGTAGTAAAAAAGGAACAAAAATGGGGGTCATCATGCAAGAGAACCAGAAACTGTGTGACAGAAGCTGTGTGTTGTCCATGTACCCAAAGGACATGTTCGCCTGTCACATCACCAGATGTGTTGTGTGGTTACCTTCTGCTGTCTGAAATGCCAAATCTTGTGTGTTGAAGCAAAAGAGTCTTGAAAGTCTTGTGTGGGATAAAGGCAGTATTTGCTGAGCACTTGGTAATTCTTCAGAGTAAGAT
Source organism: Oxyruncus cristatus (assembly GCA_013399855.1). Lineage (NCBI taxonomy): Eukaryota > Metazoa > Chordata > Aves > Passeriformes > Cotingidae > Oxyruncus > Oxyruncus cristatus. The sequence continues at coordinate 1,310,178 of VXAY01001362.1, read as the reverse complement.
ATGTCCCAGCAGTAAACCTTTATTAATATTTATTTAGCTGTCCAGATATATTTCCAGTGCAAATATTCCAGTGCAATTACAGGATGCAAAACCCTGAAAATACCTCTTAGATCATCTCTTAGTTTGTGTTTCAGAAACTTGCAGGTTTGTTTTGCATCAAAACTTGTTTATACTGAGGCTCGATAAACCTTTTTTTTCCCCTCAATTCCCTTTTCTTGTGCTTATTTTAACATAGATTAAAGATGCTGTTGCCCTGTGTGAGCTCTTTAACTGGCTGGAAAAGGAGGTATTGTATTACTTTTTTTAATTGCTGTGTAAAATTATTCATTGGCATAAACTTTTTGCTAGTCTTTATAGTGCCTTTGCTAAAAGTGGGGAAACAGTTGAGGGTTCATCTGGAGGAGTTTTGTTTAGGGTGTTTTATTTGGTATGGATTTAAATAATTCTTTTACCTAAGGCTGAATGATTTTTTTTTTGGAAACATGCTCCCATTTGTTTTACACAGACCAAAGCTAGAATAAGTGAGGAATGACCTAAACAGGCTTAGTCTTGTGCTGGTTTGGTGGTGTAAATAATGAAATAATATCCTGCTTGATAGAATACTTTGGAATTATTGTCATGATAATCAGGGTTGTCTGGCAGTATGAACAAATTTGGCATTTATGTAGTGGAAATGGGATAAAAACAAATTACTTGTGTATTCACTGGTTTAGAAGTACACAGTGAAGGTGTGGAGTGCCCAGTGTTACACACCAGCTTACTAAGCTGTGCTCCTTCTGTGCTACTGCACGTCTGAGTCCATTGACTTAATTTATGGAGACGGCTTGATGACTTCCAGAAGGTGCCTTTTTACATGTCTGAGTACCTCAAGAAGTCTGCCTCAGGGGTTTGAAACCTAGCTCCTGCCCCCTTTGCCTGTTATCTAGTTCTGGGGAAGGTGCGTCACAGGTTTTAATTTATCCAATGCCTAAAGTAAAATTTAACATATTTTGTTTTTCCTGCAACTGCTTCCATTCCTGATTCAAAAGTGTAAAATTTCTAATGTCATGGGCCATTTGGAGAGAACTGTTCAAGCTCAGTGTAACCTGTCTGTGAGGAGATGTTGCCTTGTGAGATGTTACCTCTGTACATATCTCAGTGAAGTTAGTACTGCACTAACTGCTCCCTGGTCAGGATTCAGCAATCCTGCTGTGACCATCTCTGCTTCCTGCACAATATTGCTAGGTTTGTGTTTGCCATTACTGAGGAATGAGGACAGAAAACCTGGAAAGAGGACCCTTCCAGACTGGATTTCATAATGCAGAGACGAGGCCCAGTGCTTAAGCATGTAGTGTTTGCTTTGCTTGTTGGTGTACTAATTCAAGCCATGTCTTTGCCCACTAGGTTCCAAAGGGAACAGTAACAGAAATAATAGCTGCAGACAAAGCAGAGGAATTCCGCAGGTAAAAAGTAAATCCACTCTGAGGAAGTTTTCTGGGTGGTGTTTTTATCCTTTGTTTTTTATTCTTTAGAAATCCATCTCACTTGCAGATGTATTTTACCTGAGGACAAACCATTACTACAGGATTTCTTTGAAAACTTGAAAGAGTTGTGAAGAATTGGGTCTCTTGGGAGATACAAGTCCCAGCCCACTGGATCCTATCTGCTTTTCTTTTGAGATAGCAATGACAAGTGCTGCAGGTTAGGACATTTAAATACAAGAGAGTTGCTTTCCTACCACAGAGGAAAAAGTTAGATTTCCTCCTCTTCTGATGGAGAAGGAACACCATTTGTATTGAGCGTTACTCCCATGTGTAGATCAGCAGGTCCTTTAAAATGCCTTTGAGTAAATAAGTAGCAAAGTAGAAAATGTTCAGCACATCTCTTCCCTGGGTGGTTTGGGTGGTGAATTTTCTGTTTCTAAGGAAAGAGTAGAGAGGGAAAGCAGGTTTCCACATGGTTGGGAGACGAGGGCTTCAAATTGTACAGTTCTTCTACCCAAATGTGCTTGCCCAGGTGGCTTTCATGGCCAAGGGGAATGCTGAGGTGATGTGAAATTGAGGATAGGGCACTCCAGGTTCCCCAGGTGCCTGGTGTGCTCCTCTCACTTGTGCTGTAGTGATCACAATCTTTTCTTTCAGTCAACAGAAAGACTTTGTTGAACTGAGTTTTGCTACCATATCAAGCACAGGTCCAAATGGAGCCATCATTCACTACAAGTAAGAGAAACACAGCGTCTCCTTTCATCCTTCAGCAAACATAGCTGGAATGATTTGTCTTGCTTCTTCATGGAGTCACAACAGAGTACTCCAGGGAGATACTGCTTGCTATCTTTCTTTACTCCGCTCTTACTAAATAAGGATCTTTCCCTGCTGGCAACATGCATATGTTACGATGCTGATCTGCTCAGGGCCGTAGAAAAGGGTTATTTTGGGGCTAGAAGTCTGGGAAGGACAAGTATAAAGTGCAGACTGTTCTGAAATATGTCCAGGAACAGATGTTGAGGGTTTTGCTGGAAGCAACAAAGCTATTCTCTGTACTGTAGTGCTATTTGCAGTATACCAATACTCTCCTTAGTATGATCCCTGGCTCAGCATGTGTGGGATTTCCATCACTGCCGCAAGAAATCAGACCCGACGCATCCAAGCTTGCACTTAATATAGCTTTTTAACTGCAAATGTGGGCTGGACACCTTAAAACTGTGGAACAAAAAACTTTGTGTTTAACTGAACAGGCCAGTTCCTGAGACCAACAGAACGCTGTCTGTGAACGAGATCTACCTCCTGGACTCAGGAGCACAATACAAGTAAGTGGGATGAATGGGTTTTCTGCTCCCAGTGACCCCTGCAGGGTCAGCTCAGGGTTGCCTTGGCAAGCAAGGCAATGTGTAGTTTTGAGCAGTACAGCAGATTAGGGCTAACAAGCCATGCTGGGGTAAAGAACAAGATGTCAAGGTGCAGTTCCTGTCTGAGTCCCGTTCCCAGTGGGATGGGAGCTGTGCTTTCTCTGGTGGTGCGTTTTTCTGTCTGTTGCAGCTCTGCACACCTGGCACACTGGTGTTAGAATTGCTGAAACAGGGAGCAGGCCTAACTGCCCTGGCTTAGCCTTGGACTGCCTACACAGCAGCCTGCACAGCTGGGTGAGGCACTTATCCTGCCAGGATCTGCCCTGGGGGCAGATTTGGCCAATGCTGAATTTAGAACAAGGTGAGGCAAAAGAACAGGACAGTACTGCCCTATCTCTGCCTTTCCAGGGAGACTCAGAGTCAGGTTTCCTCGTCCCAGTGGCCACTTGAATCTTAAGTTTGTTTTTGGGAAGGCATCATGGTTGAAGATTCACGCAGTGCTGTTTTGACAGTGCCATTCAGTGGCCTCAGTTCCTTTACTGTGGAACTTCATAGAAAACTGACTCCATGGAAAATGAGAGAAGTGATGTTTTTAACCAATGTAAATAGATGAGAAGTGGCTTGTTCAGGAAGATACAGGACAAGCCTGGCTGCTCCTTTGAGATGAGCTTTGTCTTTAGAGCTATGCCTTTTTGTTATGTCAGTCAGGAAGAGCTTTGAAAAAGAACCATACAGACATCCTTTGATAAGATTTTTACAAGGAGATCTTTTTTCCTCCCCTCTGATGGCCTAATTAACGATTTCCTTAGTGCCACTATGAAAAGCAGCCCTTTGAATACAATATAATCTGGACATCAATGGCACTTACCACAGCATTGTGACAGGGATGCTTTGCTTGTCCCTGCTGAGAAGTTAAACCATGAGCTCTTTGTGACCATGGCCTGTGTGTGCTGGGGAAGAGCCCAGGGACAGGAGTGAGCATCTCAAAGGGAACTCGTTATTTCAAGAGCCATTGTGTTTTTGACAGCAGGCTCAAAATGCTGCTTGTAGAAGGAACTTTGAGCCAGTTTCTGACATCTTAGATTAACCCCTATCCAAATGCAAGATAGTTTGTAGAAATCTTAGCACAAGACATCCTGAGGATGAAAGGGACGTTATACCCTCTTACACTTCCCTTCCTTGAGGTGGTAGCCGTCACTTGTACGTAAGTATATATTTTTGAGCAGTTGATGAATCATCTTCCATACAAATAGGCTAAATTTGTCCTGTTCTCAATGAACAGGTACCAGTTGCTGAACCTCAAATTAGCATCATTTTTATGAGCAGTTTAGATCCTAATTTGCAAGGAGCTTTGGCATGCTTATGGTTGAAAGATAACAGTTTGAATTGTAATTCATTATTGCAGCATCTGGGGCATTGTGTTCAGGAATTTTTGAGATTAAGAACTGTTACATCATCAGGCTTGTGTAGCACAGAGCAGATGACTTTGAGCTTGGTTGGTTTGCTGCAGTGTGACTGGCTTTTCTGTGTAGTCTCACTTTGATCTTTCTTTGTCCCCCGTCCCTTTGCTTCTGAAATTTGTTTGCCTCTGAAGAGATGGTACAACAGATGTGACCAGGACAATGCATTTTGGCACACCATCAGCCTATGAAAAGGTAAGTTGGCATCTCAGTGTGGTTTGTGATCTGACCCTCATTATTAGAGATACTTAAATTAGTAATGTGTCCTCTTGCTATATATTCAAAGTGCTTTATCAAGTATCATTTATTTACTAGAATGTGACAGCATTTGGATAAAGACTGAGAAGGAGACTGTCACACTTTGGACTTTCAATGTACAAAGTGATTTAGAGAACTGATACTTTTCCATCTTAAAATGCGCAGCTCTCATCTGCAAAATGACATGGCTCCTCTAAGAAATAATAAAATCAGCAGGCTGACTGTAAACATTCCTGGCTTGTCCAACATGGGAGTTAGTGGGATGTAATTTAGTGCAAAGTTCAGTATCTTATGCAAGGCTCCAGTCGGTGTGTACCACATAAAAAAATCAGTCTCAGACTTCCCTGAGAAGGTCTGTGTTGGAAATTCAGCAATGTAATTTTGTTTATTTTAAATTGCTTTTTTAATTAAAACTAATTTCATCATTATAGTTCATTTAGTGACAAAAATACACTGTAGGGTATGCTCAGGGAGTAAAAGTATAGTCATAGAGATAATCAAGCATGTAGGTCAGGTGAATCCTGCTGCTAAACCTGCTGCCTGAGTTTATGACGCACTTCCCTAATTACCGGAGAAGAATCTTCAGAGTAATTTAAACTTTCTGCTCATGGTTTGCTTTGGCATTACCAGCCATGGGAGAGCATGAGCAAGTTTTTCCAGGTCCTCCACCATTTGCTACAAGATGCAGTCTTTCTTTCCATTCTTGCAGAATACGAAGTTTTGGCTTTCCCTGTTTACTTATGGCACGCATTTCTTTGGCAGGAATGCTTCACCTATGTCCTGAAGGGACATATAGCTGTGAGTGCAGCCATCTTCCCAAATGGAACCAAAGGTGGGTTGGTGAGTTGGAGTGTTTTGACCACAGCAGGGGCCTGTGAAGAACCTTTAAGTTGTCTGAGAACAACGTTATGGTTGCCAGGTCTAGATGTTTTAGGCAAATGTTAATGTAACTCTCTATTTCCATCATGACAGTTCGGATTCTGGATTAGCAATGCCTTCTCTCTCATCATCAATCAGCGCTGGAAAGTCTGAGAGGGAAAGTCTGAGGGGTGTTTGAAGTGCTCTGATTCTAGGGTGATAGTGACTTTGATCAGTCAGTGGCACTCTACCACGTCTGTGGCCTTTTTGTGCTTGGAGGTTGTCTTTATTCTTTGCTAATGGCCCTGTCAAAGCGAGAGGTCACTCTTCAGCTTCAAAAGGACTGGCTAATTCTCTTCCAGTTATTGTGAAATCTCTTGTATCAGTGGGAAAATGACACACAAAGGAGCTGTTTTGATTTTGTGCAGGAAAAGCTGTGACATACATTCACCTCTGGTGAATTTGTTGCAGAACTATTTTCTCCCTGGTCACACCTTGTACAAAACCACCTCGTTTTAGAGTTTTCTTCAGTTTGCATTCTTGGGTAGGCAAGTTATAAAAGCAGCTGCGTAGGGGTATGAGAAACCCAAAATGAAATGGAAGGGTGTCTTAACTTGGTAGATGGGGTTGGTGTTCACATGCAGGTAACATAAATTCTGTGCCCTCTGGCCAAAGCAGTCTGAAATGATTGGCCATCCAGGCAAGAAGTCTGGATGATTAGTTCCCCAAATACAATTGGCAGGTCTCCTACTTTGAGTTTAATTAGTGCAGCTCCCTTTAAGAAAGGTACTGAATTCTCTGTGGGACACTTAACCACGAGATTCTTTCCTGAAAACAGCAGAGGAGCAAGCAGCAGTGCAACATTACAGACCATGTTCTGAAGACCTCTGTAACAGGAGAGAGCAAGGCTTTTTAGCTGAGAAAGGGTTTGAATGTCAGACGTGCCAAATCTGCTCTGTAACTTCTAACCATTCAATGACTTAACTTTCTTTGGAGGGGATGATAGTAGTTTTTTTGTTTGTTTGTTTTGTGGTTTTGTTTGTTTTGTTTTGTTTTTTTGGTTGGTTTGGGGTTTTTTTGTTTGTTTTTCATGTTTTCCAGGTCTGAACCTTCAGTGTGATGATCAGCTTCTCTGAGGGAGGCTCAGTTGATTAAATTGTTTCTCTCTGTCTGTTGTCTACAGGTCACCTTCTAGATTCCTTTGCCCGCTCTGCCCTGTGGGATTGTGGTTTGGATTACCTGCATGGGACAGGACACGGAGTTGGCTCTTTCCTAAATGTACATGAGGGTCCTTGTGGCATCAGCTACAAAACCTTTGCAGACGAGCCCTTGGAGGCCGGCATGATCGTGTCTGATGGTATTTAGCACTGGTTATTCTCTCTGGTTACTGGGGAGGGATGACCAAGCTCTTTAAGATGCAGAGGGAATAAATTTGATAGTGGTGTAAGCAAAGGTGTAACCAGATCAAAAGTTCTGGTCCTGCCTTCCTGTTATTTTAATTGTCATTTAAGCTCTCTAGGTAAAAACCTTCATTGTAGCTCTTTCACCTTCCATAGAGCACCTTTGCAGTCAGGTGTTGCAGTTCTGCTTCCTGCTCTATACGGTGCAAACCTCAGGAGAGCTGCGCTCCCGACCAGCCCAGCTCTGGCGTGCTGTGGAAGAACTGGCTGGGGTACAGGGTTGACACCAAGCTTTCAGGAGCTAATCCTGTCTTTGCTATGGGCTGTTTGAGGCAGCTGTTAAATCTTAACATGCCTTATTCTTCCAGTAGTAAATTAACAGCCTGCTCAGAGACTTACCTTCCTTCAGGGCTGCAAAGGCCTCTCAGGGAGTCAGGGGGACACTCTCTGTAAGAAGTGTTTTGTGGGAGGGGTTACCCACCTGCTTCTCATAAAGACATCAGCTTTTTCAGAGTTTCTGGTATTTGGAGCTCATGTATTCTGTGCTCTCTCTTGACTTGCAAGGAGACTCTCTGAAGCTCGAGGGCTGTCTGTCTTGTTTCTTCTCTCTTTGAGAACTTCTGCCTTCACCTTGCTCGGGGCTTCCGTGCAGACTAAGTAGAGTCAGAAATTTGTTTGCCTCTGTGGTTTCCTGATGTCAAGATTGCTTAGTGACTTCAGTGGACTAAAGCCATAGAGGGGAAGTTTGGCCATAGGGAATAAGAACTTGTATAGTGCAGCCATGTGGCTTAGTTAATTACTGTCTGTTTCTGCAGAGCCTGGGTATTATGAAGATGGGTCTTTTGGGATCCGAATAGAGAATGTCGTCCTTGTGATCCCTGCTGAAACCAAGGTGAATGACCTACTCAAGATGCACCTTTCTCCCCAACTTGCTGGTTGTAAAGCTTAAAGTACTGGAACTTGAGGTGGGACCATGCTGCAGACAGTTGAATCCTACGCAAGATTCCTGGTCTCCAAAACTCCACATTGGTGAACACTGATTTTAAGTCTCCCTTGCTAATGGGGTCGCAGAAGACAGTTATACTTCTGCAGAGTTTCCATAGGTTGAAATGCGTGTGTGTGAGTTGTTTTAAAATGTTTTATGTCTGGATATGTAAAACCAGAAGCATCTTTATTCAGCCCGTTGGAGTCATTGCTCTAGGGATGGTTGATGTTCTCAAGGTGGGATTTTCCTCTCTGATAGAGAGTCTTCAGTGGCATTAGAAACAAAAGTACAGAAAGATTTTGACACTATAGTTGCCAGCTTGGCTGGGTTATGATTTTAGAAATGCCAAACTGAAAATGATCATATAATCATCAAGCTGAAGTCCTGTACAGCTGTGACTTGGCACATGGCCCTTAGAAAGAGACACTGAAAGAAATAACTAACGTTTATATCGAAATTCTTTGCTTGAGCTGGAAGAAAAGTGCTACTGGAAGTTGCTACCCTTTCATCTGAATGTTTCCTGGGTGGTTCTGTAGTGATGACACAAACCAAGGAGCCAGTGTGATCTGGCTGGAGCTGTCTCTAAAACTGTACCATCCCTTTGTCTTTCTGCTGCAGTACAATTTCAAAAACAGAGGGAGCCTGACTTTTGAACCCTTAACCTTGGTTCCAATCCAGACGAAAATGATTGATGTTAATTTGCTGACACAAAAAGAGGTAAGTAAAACAGATTTGCATTGCCTTCTTTGCATTAGAACCACTTGTTCTGCAAGGGCCACTGGCCTCTGTTCCATTTCATAGAACTGGAGAGCAGTCCTCAGCACTGCGAGTTATTTTTAAACTTCATCTGTCTTTGAGTGGGAGGGTGGACTAAACAAGTTTTTCAGAGGTCTTTCCAATCTAAATTATTCCATGATGAGGGCAGCAAGGATCCTGGTTATTAGGTTGTTTTGGTAGTTCCTTTGATATGATATTTGCCACTGTCATCTCTTTTCCTGCTCCTGCCTTAATTTGCTTCCCTCGGACTATCATGATGTGTCCCTGGGGACTATAGTGGTGACTGTCCCATCATGTTGTTGGTATCTACTTGTGACCAGTCCCATTCAGCCACACCCCAGTTCAGTACCTGTGAATTCTGAGCAGAGTTCTATGATTCCTGCTCGGCAACATTTATTTCCTCAGTAACATCATACTCTAAACTTTCTGTTTAGGTCTGTCACTACCTTCTTGTTTCATCCTGCTTTTCTACCATACTCTTTATTTTGCCTCAACACATCCTCCTTTTCATAATTATAACCCTGTTTGCCTTTCCATTTGCTGAAGGGGACTGAGAAGGGTACCAAGATCTGCCCTAGGATTACCTGTTCACATCAGTAGGGCAGTTTGTCCCTCAGGAGTGCGTTGTCCATTTACAATTTTGCAAAGCTTATTAAACTGTGCCAAGGTGGTTGTTTGGACTTGCTGGAGGCAGTGATTTGCAGAGACTTCACTTGTCAGCTGAACTGAACCTTGGCTCCTCTGAAAACCGAGGACAAATTGCTTCAGTTCCTACCCTCATCAAATTTGCAAGTCACTTCCATATAATAGATGTCAGTGTCTTTGGGACGGAATTCCATCCCAGCCTAACAGCTCAGACCTGGGGGGCCTACAGATGTCTTTGGCTGCACATAACTTGTAAGGACATGAAATCTTCTGTGTTTATGCTGAGTGTCATACCCCTCCCTTTCTTTAGTGTAACTGGGTGAATGACTACCATCAGAAATGCAGGGAAGTAGTTGGAGCAGAACTGGAGAGGCAAGGCCGGCACGAAGCTCTTCGGTGGCTCATCCGGGAGACGGAGCCTCTCGTCAGAGTTCAGTAGCACCACAGTTTTCTGCAGTGTGTAGAACACCAGGACCGCTCGGTGTCCCAATAATCTACGTCTCCTTGGACCTTGGCATCACTAGGAGGATGTTCTTCAATTAACCTTTGGAAATCAGGAAGGGATTTCATGCAGTGTATTCACACCTCAGCATGTGTGGGTAGTGAGGGGGTAAGGAGTATTGCTGTCTGAAAAATTTTTTTGAGGGGGGAGGGTTTGAGCTTAGAAAGCAAACAAAATAAATGAGCACACTGCCTTTGAAACAGGGGTCTTATTTCAATAATGGTTCTAAGAGGCAATACTGGAATATTTTATACTGTCTGATTTTTCACTGTGTAAACTCGGTATTTTTGCATACTTGGGTTCCAGTTGCTAAGACGTTACACTCACAGCAGGACTGATTACTGAATAAAAGATTCCAACCTGGTGTTTGCTCCGTCTGCCTTCTCTTGCAGCCAGTCACATGTTGGGTTTGACAGCGTGAAGAAGGGCAAGAACCCGATTGTTCCACCCTTACCTGTGCATCCAGCTCAGACAGGGAAAAAATATATATAGGACTGCCCTGTACCAGGCTCTGGGGCAGATGTTAGGGAGAGGCCTAGCAGGAGCAGTCAGTTCTGCCTGGTGACAGGTCCTGGAAGGATGTGGAGACACTCGGCAGAGGTTTGTGTGCACAGAGTGCCTGGGCCAGTGCTTCTGTCTATTGTTACGGCTTACTGAGTACTCGTATAGCCCGTGGCAGGGCAGGATGTGTGGGCAGTATCACGGAATTGCAGCTCTTCCTGGACACAAAGAAATTATTAGTTAAAATAAATAAATATGCATACAATGGACAAAGGAAGAACTGCGGCTTGGGTTCAGTCAGCCCGGCCGGTGCCGTGTGGTGCACAGGGACACCTGGTGGTTCAGCGAGGTGATGCAAGCTGAATGCTCTCTGAAGTCATTCTTAACATTTACACGTTAAAACTCAAGTTCAGTGTTAGATGTAAAAAAACCCAATCACGTATCGGCAACTCAAATTCCTGATATTTCAAAAAAATGTTCTGTGTGAATGGAAATGTTTGTGTATGTAGTTTTTTCCCCTCACCCCCCAAGAATTTCTGAAGAAAATACTAATCTCTGTTAAATGGCATGAAATTAGCACTTCCCTTGAGTTCTGGAAACTGGAAGCAGGATCATGCAGCCAAACAGAAAAGTACTGGGAAACAAAAGTTCCTGGCTTCCTAGCTGTGTTATCCAAGGAGGTGATAAAATGAAAGTGCAATAAGTGCTTTGAAAGTTCGTTTTCACACTCCAGCCTCTGCAGCTGGGTACAGGTATTTAGATATCCAAGTGGTTTCCCACCAGCTGGAAGCATTAGCTTTCAGCTCACTTGTGTCTATGGAAACCCTGCTCATGCATCAACCAGTCCGAAATGTCTCATGAGTGTGTGCTATCGATTAAAACAGACTGGGGAAAATATTTCTACCAAAGGTGCCTGTTCTCACTGTTCTGGGTTCTCACTGTGCCACAGGATCAAAGGAAAACTGAGGGGTCTCTAAACAGGTTGTGCTGTGACAAAGTATTTCTTTCCCAGCCAAATGGACGTGTGTGCCTTGAGGCTGAACAGCCAGAGAGTTGCCAGCTGAACGCCGCAGCCTCTCCTGGCTGTGTGGGAAGCCTCGGAGTCTGGAAGGAAGGCAGCTGCTCTCCAGGGCGGTGGTGGGAGCTCAAGCAGAAGACTCTGCTGGTGGGTGTAGACCAGTGGGGGGAACTGCACCATATGCTACCCCAGATGTTCCCAAGAACACCGTCCCGGATGTCCTGGCAAAGAGCCAGCCTGGGTAGGTCTCTCCTCAAACTTAAGGGCAGGTGTTTCCCACAGGAAGTTGGAAGAGGAGGATTTCTACCAAAAGGAGAAACGTTTGCCCTCATGGCCCAAAGCCACTGTGGCTGGCTTAGACACTTAAGTGGGAAGGGGGGACACAACACCAAAACCAATTTGCTGGGTTCAAATGGCCCTATTAGACCTTTTGCCCACCTCAATCCCCTCTTTACAGTCAGACACCAACCTGGGACCATTCACTCACAGATCCCAGAAATTCATGGCTCATTGCCATGCCAAGGTTTCCTCCAGTGCACAGGGCCAGAGGTGGGGCAGTCCAGACTTGTCTTCTCCGGGCATCCACCCCGAGAGCCTAAGTAGGTACCTCCCCGCCATTTACTCCCCAGCTCATCCCTCTGTGCCACCTCGACCCTGTGGGCTTTTGGTGCAGGGAATCTGACACCACCTTTTGGTCACAGCTTGGAGATCTTTCGCCTTTGCTCAGATCTGGCACCTCAGCAGAGGGAGATGAGCGGGTGTTTTGCAGGGCAGGGCTGGCTGACACACATTCCTACCTAAGGTGTTTCTCCCTCCCTATTTACTCACTGAAAACACAACTACATTTGATATCCTTTCCTGTCTGAGTTTCAGGTTTCCAGTGGAAATTCTCCTCTGTCTTCTTTTTTCTTCTTCCAGGTTTTGATTTGCTCCATCAGTGCCTGCTTTCCCTGGATGGTCTCTCCCTTCCCCTCTCCTTGTGGAAGGAAAAAGTTAAAGAACAGAGGTGCAAAGAAAAGATTGAATGGAAACCAAGTTCGTGCCAGGCTTGAGTTTTAATTTTGTTTGAACCATCCACAGAAATAACCACAAAATTATACTGTTCAAGTGAAGAGTGTAATTTTATTTGATTAAAAAAAATAATAATAATTCCATAGAGGCTTTTGTTGTTGTAGGAAGGAAAGAAGGAGAGAAGGAAGGAAGAAAGGAAGAAAGGAAGGAAGGAAGGAAGGGCATTTTCAGTAACAGCATACTTAATAGTCCATTTTCTAACCATTCTGTTTTGCAGTACTTTTAATCTAGTGGGCATCTTGTAGCTTTACATCTTGCTGCAAAGCACAATTTCTGCTCCTTAGGCAGCCGCTCCTACAGGGGTGCTTGTGGGATAAGCCTGTCCAGTCCTATATCTTCACCAACCCAGGAGCTTGGTGGGTAATTGTACCTCACCACCACTGTCACAGCCATCTGATCCTGTTTCTACCCATGGGACAGGGCTTCAGCAAATACTCAAGGTCAATGTGGACACCCTGATTGATGTCGCCAGAGCACTTCCCTCTCTGTTGCCTTCCCAGCTGTTTATGTTTTTATCACAATGTTTGTGATAGAAATCTCCAACTACACTATTACTGTGTTTAGGGGCTCTGGACATCTTTGTTTCCCTTGGAATAAAAATGTTACAGCAGGAGAGATACCCTATTTTGCAGCGAAGGAAAAGCCACATCAGCTTTACCATTCCATCACAAATCGTGATGCATGCATTGGCAATGTGCCTGTTGGTGTACAAGGCTTTTGATGCAAATAGACCATTTCTCCTTGAGCAGAGGGATTCATATTCATCTATCACCAGCAACAAATGCTCCTTTCCTCCATAAGCCAGGTGACTGCTAGGCTTCTCCACAGTCACCCCTCTTTCCTCAGTCTGTGGGTATAACCTTAAGTGTGCCTGGTAGCATTAAAATTCAGATGTTTTTTAACTTAGATGTCTCATAACTCACCTATAATGAAACCCCCACCATTGTTTCAGTGAAGTTTTCAGACTAAGTTTTGATTTACCCCAGCCCACCCTTAGAAAGAAAACTTCTGAGAACCCCGTCACTGAGGGCCTCCTCAGCAAACCCACCAAACCAGGCTGATGTCCAGGCTGCACACAGTGCATCAGCTGCCCAGCAGTGACGAAGGGCTGGGGTGTGCCATGGGGCATTGGTGCTTATTCCTGTGTTTCCTTCAGCAGATAGTGACAGTGAGAGCCAGATGGTTGGAGCAGTCAAATATTAAAGCTCTCCTGGGGATCGAGAGATACCATCCTTGTTCCTTTGCCACTTCCCTTCCTGAGGGGTCTCCTCTGTGAGCATTTTGGAAGATGCTCATGGTATGCTGAATGAGGCTTCTTGGTCATTCAGGCAACTGTCAAAAACACTGCTTGTGATCTGGATGCCTGGAGAGGATCTGTCTTTTCCCAGCACCATCTCCTTGCACTCAGTGGGGGTGGTTTGGGTGCTGGTGCTAAGGATTATTGACATTTATTTTTGTTTAACTTGTAGCAATTCACATCTTGTTCCTGGAATCCTCTGGCTTCTTTTTGGAAAGGAAACTGCAGGCCTGGACATCTGGCAGTGGTTTCTGGAGATCGGGAGTTAAATAACTTGCATGGTGTCACTGCCCTTAGCTTGTTTTACATGATCAGGACAAAACTCCCCACGGTTTTGGATGTAATAAGAAAAAAAAATGAAACAAGAGCCTCTGGAGGGTAGAAATATGAACTGTGTTAGTGCTTAATTAAGTTGCCTATTAACAGTTGTGTAGTGGCCTGGAAGAATTTTAATGTACCAATTAAAGCAAGGAGCTATCTCCTCAGCTTTCCACCACCTCTGGGGACGCTGTCAAGAACGGGGAGCTTGCAGATCAAGTGCTGTTTATTTTGCTGCTTCCAGCATGTTAAAAATTGTTCTAAATTTGGGATGTGGCAGATGCCCACAGATGAGTTTGCTTCCGCAAGGCAGTGGAGCGATGCCTGTCTGATGAAGATTAACATGGGAAAGAAACAGGGCTGTAATGCTGCCTGACCCCATAAAACCCCTCCTGTTTCTTACAGTTCCTCTGTGTTGCTGCAGGAGGAGGAGGGGGCTGGAGGCCTTGGTGCAGCTCCACGCTGACAGTGGGGTGTGTTGGTTTGGCACATACAGCCTGGATAGCTGGTGTGAGCTCACAGTGGTCGTCTGGAAGGGATGTGCCAAGTTATCCTGCTTGTTCTCTGGCTGTCCCACCACTGTGTCACACCACCCTGCTCCATCATAAGCTGTAGGGATGGGAGGTTCCCCTCCAAATGGGCTTGTGCAAGGTGGTCGGAGAACATGGCTGCTCTGATGCCCAAGATCCTTCTGCTTTACAGCCAGAAGGTACTTAAGCCTCTTTTACTGCCAGCAGACAGCAGCCAAAGACATACCAACAAACGGAGAGAAACACCTTTTTTTTCAATTATTTCATTTAAATTGCTTATATTTTACTGGCCTGAGGGGAATTGGTTCGTCGGGGCTGCCCACTGCCATGCTCTTGGAAGCATGGGCTCCTGGAGCACAGTGTTGCCCTGCTCCTATGATGCACCATCTGCAAAGCAATTTCCATGCTCAGATGGCATATGAATTAAAAAAAATCCAATTCCATCCATTTTTCATGTATCTGCCCATCGCTCACTCTGGCTTCTGGTGTCGGGGCAGTGTTTTGTGGGTGGCCTCCTGTGTGTGTGTGCTTGGCTGTGAGCCCTTTCTTGCAGCAGTCAGAGCCTGTGACTTCATGCACAAAGCTGCATAGGACTGATCCTGCTTAAAAAACAGTCTGGGGCCAGCATATTGGAAACATCTCCCGAAACAGAACATTAACCAGCTGCAGAGGGTTCTACTGTGTGCCTTTGATATTGCCTCATCACTCCAGAATCATGTCAAGCATCCCTGGCTGGGTATCTCCAGAGCTGGAGCAAATTCCCGCTTGCTGCACCCTGTCCCCCTGTGCGTCCTCTCTCCTGCACAAATGCTGCTCTCCCCTCTGCCACGACTGGGGACTCAGAAAGTGTCCTTTACTTCTTACATTTGCATTTGGAGCACATCTTCCAATAAAAACCACCACATTCCTCTTGAGGTTTTAATACAAAATAAGCTGGGGGATTTCAGACAAAGGTAGCCTTAGTTTGGAGCACCACAGTCTTCTAGGAAGGGATTTAAGGAGCTTGGAGTGGTTGTGAGAATATCTCTGCTTCAAATCCAAGCAGGCAGCTCAGTAAGTGCAAAGTTGAGGAAAATGGCCTGTTTTCCTTGTATTCTATTAGTATTTAGGGCTGGGCTTCAATTATTCATTCCTTCAGGGTGTGCTTTTATCATCTCAGTGCTACAGAATTAGCTTGTGCACTATCTCTGGGCACAGAGAAAAGACCTCTTTGTAATATTTGTGAAATTTCGTATCTAAGAGGCCTTCTGCAAGCAAAATATATGCCATTTTTGAGAAAGAGCAAATCTTCCCCATTCCCACCCAGAGCTTCTTTAAGACCACTTGATGCTGAGCCTCAGCAGATATACAGGGTCTGGCCTTGGTTTCAGATGGGCTAATCCAGCACTGCTTGGTTAGAGATGGGGTCCATTATTGCTTTTTTTATACAAGAATGAGGAGATATTTGATGATTTAGATAGACCCAGGTCAGTTCCATACACATCCAGCACCCCTGGCACAGGCAGCTTGTTTGTCTGAGCTGTGGACAAATTGAAGTACGCTGTGATTAAATGCTCCAAATCGTTGACATCTGCACTGTAAATACCTGACTTGTTAACAGCCCATCTTCCTGCTGGGTCACAAAGCCTGACAGTCAGTTTGCTCAAATGAGGATAATCAGATCACACGTTTTTGAGTGCAGCTTGATCAGGGCAGGGTCTGGGAAGAATTCTACTTTATTTGTCCAGATATTCTTTTTATTTAATTAAGTAAAGCCAACCATGAACTCAGCATTCCCTTTCTCCCTTCAGGAACCTGAATGCCACTGGGAACTCAACATCTCAGCAGTCACTGCAATTTCAGAGTTGGTTAAAACAAGGGACAAACATAAAATTTTCCTTTTTTTCCCATCTTTTCAAAATATTTTGTGGGGTTATTCTGTTCTGGGCTGAGATCATAGGACTGTGAAAAGTTTAACTTATCAAAAACATGGAAAAATTATTGAGCTGAAAGAGTCCCATCCATCGAATTTTTTTTTTGTTTTAATTTTTATTGTTATAGAATGTGTTTTGTGAATACTGGCTATTCTACTTAAATGTAAAAGATTGGATTCATTTTTAAAGTGAAACAAAAAAAAATGAGCTAGAAGTTTTCTATTTAGAACTTGTTGGAACGAGGCACTCTGGTATTTTTTGAAACTGTTTGAAGTATTTTTGACATAAATCTGATGAAACCTGGACTTAATCTGCTGTGCAGGCTGAGTTTTGAAGAACTTGAACTTTTCAGATAAGAAACACAAAAGCATAAAAAACCCCTTGAAGTCAAACATTTTGCTGGAAAACTGTTGCAGTGATTGCACTATTTCTGAGAAACAGGAGTAGCAGCTAAGGTGCATCCAAGTGCGTGTTCATCCTATCAAACAGGACTAACACCTTGAGTTTGCTTTCTGCAGTCAGCGGAGACATAGGTAACCCCAGAAATGATGTAGCAAACTCGTGAGTTGAAGTGTCCTTTTGGGCTTCTAGACTTCTCTGCTGGCTTGACAAGCAGAGAAGGCTTCTTTCTCAGCCACCCCAGGCACATGTTTACAGCTAGGTGGAATAAATAAACCTTGTCTTCAAGTGACAAGACTCTGGAGTGAAGTGCAAACATCTCTTTGGCTCCAGGCAATGCTTCCCACCGTGGACCTTCACTGACCCCCTCTGAGCACAATGCTGAGGTACCGCTTCTGAAAGGCTCACACCATTTACAAAGTTCTAAATTATTCAGATTTAAAAAGTGTTTCAATTTCAGACCAGTGGCACTGGGCAGCTCTGAACCGATCAGGTTTTGAACACAGCTGGGTGAGAAATGCTGATCCAGCTGAGCAGCTTGATGGACCATGCTCGTAGCCAGCAGCTGTTTGGGCATCATTGCTGATGCTCAGACCTGCTGTGGCACCTGCGGGCAGGGAGCACCGTGTGCCAGCACAGGCCAGTGAGCAAACTGCATCCCACCCCAGCTGCCCACAGCTGAGCTGTGGTAACAGGTGTTTTGTCTAACCTCTTGTCCAGATTACAGCAAGGCAGTTTAAAAGAGCTCAGCACCCAAGGCAGAGGCGTCAGGTGCTGTTATTGTCTTTGGGTTTCTCACAGGGGAATAAGGCCAAATGTTTCTGCTTGGCAAAGCAAATAACCCTGGGCATTGATAGTTCTGCATTTCCTTTGCTGAAGGCCGTGGGTACTGGTACCTGCACACCTCGCAGTGCCGGGGATGGGATAGAGATGTCTTGTGCAGTTTGCTTTGCTTCTGTTCCAGGGTGGAGGTGACAGGAAGCAGGTGTCTGAGCTATGGCTTTAAAAATAGCTCCTCTTTACAAGTGCCCTGTTCAAGGATGTTTTTTAATATTACCACAGGAGCAAAGCTGTGTGTTTCCATAACAACATAAGGTGAACATCATATGTTTGCCCCACAACAGGCAGCAACACAAACCTCTTCCTGGGAAGGAGGCAAAGGTAAGACTGTGGCTATTTTGGGGTAACCAGCCTCTTATGAAGCCAGGCTGCAATGTAACATCTCCTGCAAAAAGCTCCCCTGAAAGCATTGTGCTAATGGGAGCAGCCTGACGGAGAGATATCCAGCTCCCTCACCCTTCCTCGCAGGGTCTGCCACCAAAAGTTGCAAACCTATTTTATATTAAAGGCTCAGCATAGCTACGAGGAGGCTCATTGGGACTCAATTTTTCATTGTGAAATATCGATAGAGACAGCTTTTTTTGCATGCTGCCTCTTGCTCCTGCAGCACAGGCTGTAATTTCTTGTCAGCTCCGGATTCTGCAAGCAACCCCAGCTGAGCACCAGGGAGGTGCCAGCGTTAAAGAGGGGGCACCGTGGGCCCCGAGACAGGGGTGGAGAGCGGGAATGGTAGTGGCAGTAAAAGCTTACAACCATAAATTAATGTTGCTTTTACCTATCAGCTCTCAGTAAAAATAAATCTGTAAAACTGCATGGATCTTGCTTTAATTACCAGCTGAGCACTCTGCGCTCTCTGCTGCTGTCTCAGGGACGATGGCACAGTGCCCATTCAACTCATGAAACAAAAGGTGGAAATAACGTGAATCCAACAGTCTAGCAAGGGGTGTTGGCACTGCCAAAATGTGGGTGGCCCCCAGGGAACAGCCTCATCCAGGAGCACCCCCAGTCATATCAAGGTAGCCTGCTATGTCCTGCCACTCCTACTCTGGGGTGGAAGGTGGGCTCCAGGGCAGGGATCACCCATTCCCCTCTGCCTGTATTCTTCCTCCTGAGCCGTGCGAGACATCTTAAGAACAGTTGGGACACCCACCTTTTTCGTGAACCTGAAGATATGAAGTTAACCTTGCAACATGTGTGAACACAGGCTGCTGTGTGGCCTCCTGAATTATGGGAAAGAAGAAGAAAACCCTCCTCTTGAAGAAGTAGGAGGGTTTTCTGCAAGAGAAGTACTAATTATAGTACAGCCTGTCAAGAAGATGTTCTAGCTCCATTTATCCAGTTTTCTGTGTACAGGGGGACTTCACTCAGTCACAGCTCAGATGGTCTTTGTAGGCTGAAGTATCAGGGACACAGCAGGAGAAAAGTGTTCCCAACATAGGGTGGAAGAACTGTAAAAATCCAGAAAAGTTACAGCTGTGAATTAAGGGGAGATATGCAGCGGCACCAGATAAGCACCAGAGCCACAACTAACCTGGTAATGACCCTGCAGTACAGCAGGTTGCCATTACCTTTAAAGAACAAAGCAAGTGAGCTTTATGCTGCTACGCCCAAGCATTTGAAAGTGCATTTCATAAACATAGAATTTTTAATACAAGCCATCCCACCATTAATAACAGTCTACCAGCATTACAAATTGTGCTGCAGATGCATGGTTTTGCCAGCTTTGAAACATCAGCAAATTTAGTTTTAATCTGCTGTAGAACTAGAAATAGGATGACACTGTTTTGCATTCAGTGCATTTATTGAGATGAGAAAACCAGCAGGCATTAATTTAAAGTGATTAATTCAGGAACATGCAAATGTGAAGGCTGTATGGAAGCAACAGACCATGTGTTGCTGAACCACAGTTCGGTTCCCTGGTTCCCCTGGGTTCACCACCTCAGAGCAAACCCTCTGCACACAGGGAGGGAGAACACAGTCTGAAGCAAAAGTGCTGATTCCAGTGGGGGATCCAGGATGGGGCTTAGTTTGCCTCTCAGCTACCTGGGTGGCAGAAACACAGCAAGGAGGGAGATGTATAGGTGGTGGTGGGCAGTGTTGAACATGAGCCTAGCCAGGTGGGACACTGTGGTCCAGAGACTTGTTGCACAAGAGGTCTGAAACAAATCCTACGCAAAGGGGAGCTCCCTGTATGAGGCAGGCAGCGTGACCTACCCCTGCTGTGTACATTGCATGCTGGAAATGACTCTCAGCTATCTGTGACATTTTCACAGCACTTGACAGTGTGAAAGTGCTTTTAAAAGAGAAGAAGCAGCCCAAGGAGAGGAGCCTTTCCACAGCCCTCCTCATCTGCTGGAGAACAGTCAGGGGACCTATGTGAGCTCTGCCCTCATGAATGGGGCAGAAGCAGATTCAAGCCCAGCACAAATTGCTCTCAATTACCACCTGCTCCCCAGGCTCAAGATGACTTTTGGGAAGGTGACAACCATAAGTCTCCTCCATCCCACTGGGTACCCCCCACCAAGCTGCAATAAAGAAGCCACTGTATTGATTTGCGTTCCCCTTCTGAGGACCAAACTTTGGCTTGGTCTGTAATACACACAAACCAGCTGGCAAAGACAAACTGGATCATTAAGGCAATAAAAACAGTGAACATATATAGAAACATGAAAAAATGACCCTGGGATGTGTTCACATTTTATGCAATTGCTGGGATAAAACCTTGAGTCTATAATATTAAATGAGAACTTCAAAGAGATAGCTTATGCTAATTTAATTAAAGGCAGCATCCTGGCTGAATTAAGGAGCTGAATTAATGTTGTGCACCACCCACTAATTTTACCTGCCATGGGTGTGCTTACTCTGTGTTGTCCTGATGTGCTCACAGTTTGTTTTGTTCTGGACAGGATGAGTATATCCCACCCCCCACCCTCCCAACCCCCCAGTTAGGCAGGGTCAAATTTTACACTTTTAAATCCCAAAGCTCACAAATTGTGTGTAAATACCATCTCTGGGCACCTGGCACTAATTTATCCACCTGTGCTAGAGAGGTGGGAGTCCTTGCCTTCCTTCGCTTCCCATGGGGAAAAAAAGAGAGAGAGAGAGGTTTCTCAAGGAAGCCTGAAGTTTGCTGTGAACAATTCCCCCCCTATCCTTTCCCTAAGTATGAAATAGGATTGAACTCTTCTGGAAAACAAGTCAACTTGTTAATGGAGTTTGAGACATCATAAAGGTACCATAAGCCTTCAGCTTCACACTTCATATGTTTATATCCTCACTTTGCTTTGGGCATATTCTCTTCCTTCATGTGTGTGGAAAAATCATCCTTCAAGAGTCGTAGTAGGGTGTGAAGTTGGAAAGCTTGATCCTTACATAGATGCCAAAATGGAGCTTCACTAGCTGGCTGGCAGGGCCAGGGGATGGGGAAATCCGTCTGCTGTTTGGGTGGAGAGACACATCCAACCACTGCTCTCCTCCCTTCCAACTATGTCTTCCCACTCTTGGCAATTGGAAATTACAAGTGTGGATTTTCTGGTTATTTATACAACATCTTAAATCCTCAAAGCAGAAATAAACACCTCATATCCTTACGTGCTGGACCTTGGAAAAAGCTAGATGACTTTTTAGGAAATCGTCTCTGGGCACAACTCAAACCTCAGCCAAACTAATGGGAGGGTTTTGGTGAATCTCAAAGGGATATGGATCAAATGTTCTGTGTGTCCCACATTTGGATGCTGAAAAGAGCTTATGGCTTCTTTGTGCAATACATTGCAATGTGCTGAACTTCAAGAATGTGTTGAAGTCCCTCAAAGTTTCTTGGTAGCACCAAAGCTGCCAGAAAGCTTCTGAGATGCCATGTTCTCACTGCTTCTACTTTGGCATGGCAGAGTTTGTGAAACAAGCCTGTTTTTCCTACTCAGCCTGCATTATAAAAGGGGCCAACAGGCAATTAAAACATCGTTGGGTAAAACCTGGTATTCATCCATAATACTGATTTCATGCTTAGATCTTCAAATCTCCTTATAAGGAGCTCTTCAAATGCTTTTGTCCTCTGAAAATTAGGCATAGAGCTGGAGTCCACTGAAGATGGAGCTACTTGGGGCTGAACCCACAGCCTAATTTGAGCCCATCAGAATCAGAGGCAATTTGTTTGTCTCTTTGCTTCAATGGGGCACTGTCACTCTGCTTCAAAGTGCTTGGAGGTTAAGGGTGCCAAGAAAGTGGAGTTTCATTACTAACTGTGGGAATTGTGGAGGGAAGTGCGTCTCTGAGGGTATGAGGATTGCCTTCCTGGGCAGTAGGACTGTCATTATGAGCCAGACTGGGTGCAGTTTTGATCAGAAGAAAGTAAAATAGAAAAAAATTGCAGTATAAAGTTTCCTCTTAGTTCTCTTTTGCCGGGCAGAGGAAGCACTAAGCAAGAGTGCACCAAATGGGCAACTGAATTCTAAGACTGCAGTAATACCTTCTGCTGATAGGTAATAAGAAGAGAAAAGCATTTGCTGGATGGCGCCTGTTACTCCTCACTCTTGGGCTAAAAACGGCTTATGGAGCGTGTAAGTGCCTTTGCAGAAAAACCTGCTTGTGTGCAGAGATGTCTGTGTTCTGCAGCAGACTGAGACACTTGGTCACGAGGCCAGTCCTGCCCATTAGGTCTGAACATACTGAAAATAGTTACCATGGAGAAAAGTATCCAGTCCCGCATGAGGTGGCAAAACTGAGCTCTCAGGGAATCCAGGTGTCAGTGAGAACAAGAGATCATTGCCATCATCCAGGATATTGAGACGGAACTTTTTTAAGAGTGTGTCACTGCTGAAACACAGCAGCTCCATTCGTATGGTCCATAGAAGAGATGCTTCAGTGTTTTCTGAGCCACCATCCTCAGAGTTTATAGAGCACTTTGTGCTGCCTCATAGCACTGTCAGAAAGCTGGCACACTGCCCTTAGAGAAGGTGCATTTACAAACATCTCTATTCTGCAAACAAGAGGACTAGGAAGCAGATATTTCTTCTTCCATTAAAGCTGAGCTCCTCGGATGATAAACACTTATTTATGAAAACTGGAAAAAACTAATATGCCAAACTAGGCATGAAATCTGCAATATTTGGGACTTGGATTTACACTCAGCTCTGCTTCCCACCAAAGGTGTGAATGAAGCAAGTTAATAAGTTAATAACTTCCTTGCCTGAGGAGTATGTAATGTCAGACCCCCAGAGGAGTTGGAAGTACTGCTCTCACCCCTCAGAATTTCCTGCTGGCTACCAGTTATTCTTTTATCATCACACTTTAAAGTGAAAACACTCTACATTATTCTCCATGACTGTATTACCGAACATGACTTGGGAATGACCTGAATAGGAAGGTCTGACAGATTGCTTTTTCTAAAGGCTCTTTAGGGAAAAAAGCAGACATGACCCTCTGCTAAATTACACCTGTGTTAAAGTAGTGCACTGCCACCGCTACTGACAGCATTGCACCTGGCTAAATGAGTGTGAAAGAAGGACTGGGACCAGCATCACATTATTTTCCACTTAGCAGAATTGCTACCATCTCCCCTACGCCCAGGGAGGGCTAGAAAAACTTCTTTGGTTCTGACCTTCTTCCCCCAGGTTTGACAGGTCATTAAAGATGGTGAATTGGCCATACCTTCAATCCAGTGCTTTGGGGCACTTGGAATGTAAATAGTATTCTAAAGATGATTTAATTATTTTGGACTACATCAGTAGGAATGTGCTGTAAATGATTTGTGAGAAAAATATTTGAAGTCAATTTGTTGGGTATGAGCTGCTGAGCTCATGAAAATGACTTTTGTTTCATCCTCTGCCCCCTGCACTAGGTTCATCCATCCTTTCTGTGTTTTGCCTTTTCTTCCCAAAACGCTGTTGGTGTAGGAATTTGTAATTTGTGGCTGGGTCCCTGTTGAGGGAAGGTACTATAGATTCATTTCCTTAAGGCTGGGGAGGAATAGTATTTCCTGTTCATGAAAGTTCAGATTGCTTGGTAGCCTGAAAACCTGAGCCCAGGCAGTGCCTTTTTTGTGTTTGGGATGTGAAACCTGCTGATCTCCTCCATGCTCTGAGGTGGAGGAGAGAGAAGGATGCTGTGGGACCAAACTACCACCTGCACTGCTGTAGGGACAAGTAATCCAATGGCCTTGGAAAGTGGGGTTATCACAGGACAGTTAGCACTGTCCTGCTGCTCCACTGCCTGACCCAGTGGGCTGCGCACCACCATGGGATCAGATTCCATGTGGCCACCAATGAAAAAACCATCTTAAAACATAGAATCATAGAATTGTCTGGGTTCGAGAAGACCTCTAAGGTCCAGTCATTGACCCATCACTGCCAAGGCCACCACTATGACCCTAATCACCACATCTACACTTTTAAACACCCTCAGTGATGGAGACTCCACCACTTCCCTGGGCAGCCTATTGCAATGCCTCACCAACCTTTTGGGCAGAATTTTTTCCTAATACCAATCTAAACCACCCTGGTTTAGATTGAAGCCTTTTCCTCTCTAATCGCTTGTTACCCTACCTGGCTACAGCCTTCTTTCAAGTGGAGAGGTCTCCCCTGAGCCTCCTTTCCTCTGGGCTAAACACCCATAGCTCGCTCAGCTGCTCCTCACGACACACGTTTTCTAGACCCTTCATCGCCTGTTTCTGGACACGCTCCAGTACCTCGATGTCCTCTTAGCAGTGAGGGACCCAAAACTGAATCCAGTGTTTCTGTGCTGGGCCGGCAGGGTAAAGGCACCCTGGGCAGGGTGGTGGGGTACCCCGGGCAGGGTGCCGGGCGCCAGGCAGGGCTCTCCGGGAGCCAGATCGGGCAGCTCTCGGTTTGGGAGAAAGGAAAGAGCAGGAGCAGCCCCAGCTCCGCTCTGGCCGCCGCCGCCGCTTCCCATCAGCAGAGGGACCCCTCGGACCGGCCATGGGGCTCGCTGGGGTGGCGAGCGGGGAGAGCCCTGCGTGGGCGCGGGGCTTGACTGTGCTGCCGGGAACCACCGCGGCTTCGGCTGACCCGAGAGAACGGCGAACAGCAGGCTCGGCACGGAGATGCCAGACAGGCTGGATTCACGCCCGTTCCCCCAGCCCTGCCCCTGTGTGTGCCCGTCGGGAATACCTGAGGAAGGTTGGGCAGCGATACGACGTGTCCCAGACACCGCACACATCACCCGCTCTCTGCCGGGGTGAGCCAATGAGGGAGAAAGGAAAAAGTGAATAATCAGAAGTGAACAATCAAGTCTTTCCAGTCACCTGCAGTTTGTTTAACACCTTTGGTTGCTGACAGGTGTTTGAAAGGTGTCTTGATAAAACTAAGGCCTGTTGCTACCATGCTTGCTCTGCAATAGTGTTATTCATGATTTTGTGAGCACTAAGACACAAATACGGACTGATTACATGTGGGTTTAGGTGAATGCGGGAGTCTGGTCTCTTTGCTCAGAGAACATCATATGTCTCTACTATGCTGGTGCCTCAGTGGGTGTCAGCCCCGTCTCCATCCTCCCCTCCAAAAAAAAGAAAATAATGTCCCATCAATGTTCTGGAAGTAATACATAGAATCACAGAATCATTAAGACTGTAAAAGATCTTTAAGATCATTGAGCCCAACCATTATCCGAAATTAGCAATAGGAAAAAAAGCAGAGCAATCAGAGGGCATCTGCTGTATCCTTAAAAACTGCTGGGCTTCACTGTGCTAAAAGGTGCAATTATTAATGTGACAGATGATAGGGTTGACTTGAAACCTTTGGTGAAGTCTCTGATATCTTTTTTCACCCCATCAGGGTTAAAATTTGGATTATGGCCTTGCAGAGAGCAGTTTCCCTCAGAGTGAGTGCAGCTCCTGGATTTGAAGAACAGGAACTCCCCAGCTTCAGCCCGCTCTGAGAATGGTCCTTTGGAGAGGAGTTTGCTGGGTGTCTGTGGTCGCCTGACGACCGCGTGCTCCGACTGCCAGGAGCTCCCTGGGCACCTCTATGAATTCTGCAGCTGAAAATGCTTCACAAAGTTCTTGTCTTTCTGCTGTCCTTCAGAAACTGCCTGTTGGAGCAGGAAGAGCTTTTAGTGCATTGAACAAGATCTGTTCAGGAAGTCAAACACTTTTTTCAGTTCGTCACTCCTCTCTCTTTTCAAAGGATTTCCTTTCTTTCGGAATTACCACATGCGGTGTTGTAGGAGTGTCTAGGAGATGCTGAATACAGGTAGACAGACCACAAGCCAGATGCTTCATGCCCAGCTGAAGTGAAAAGATGGGTCCCTGCCCCGACTGCTTGAGTCATCTGTATTCATCTGTGCTGCAATAATCCTTCCTGCAAAGCCCAGCCAGATGCCTTTGGTACAGCTGCGTGACTAATCCTTAAGTAATCGTTTATTTGGGGAATGTCACCTCCGGGTGTGCAATTTATTGGTCCATAACAGTACATTTTGAAGGGAGCAGGTTGAAATAATCTAATCAGCATTTCGTGAAGGGGAATATGATCCCTTCCCCTTTTCTCCTTGTCCCCAGAGGAGTACAAGGAGTACATGTTGTGTGTGTGAAGAGATGGGAATCTCAGTTTCAAGGAGATGAGGAGTGTCTGAAGGCTGATTGCAATATGAAGGGCGGACTTGGGAGGAAACACAGGGAGGAAACACACAATGTGTGAAAAGCTGTTTTGCCTGGCTATTGGAGCTGCCTGCTGTAGTCCAAGAGTACTTTATGAGGAAATTATGGCAGCTATATCACTGTGCCTTGAGTGGAATGCTCTGTGGCTTGAGAACACCTGGGCTTCTGTGTCTGCAGCCGTGTCATGGCCACGCTGTGCTGTATGGGTTGCATGCAGCATAAGCATTTCAAGTACTACTGAAATGTCCGGGTCATGATCCTCCGGGTGCAGAGTTCTCTAGTGCTGGTTCCTTGTGAGCTTTGGTGGCCTGGAGGAGGGTAGCTGGGCTTAGATGTGTCTGTCCTGCTACAAGCTGGTATGCTGTGAAGGTCAAAGCACAGCCTGCTAGTCTTTAAGGATGCTCTCGAGACTGACAGCTACGAAGAATGTCATATCTGGAACCAAATCCCATCCCAGCAACCCCCATGTAGTACAGAACTTGCTTTCTCAATATTAGGCTCCTGAACATAATGCTCCAACTTTCACATACTGCTTAACTCCAGTGGAAAGAACATTTGCAGTCCGAATTCCTCCTGTTTTTTTCACTTTGTGTCTTTTTTTCTCCTCTTATGAGTTAAGAAGTAGCTTGAAGAGGAGGGTGCTGACAGTCCCTGGGGCTGGTTCTTGCCCTGGCCTGTATTTCAAAACGTAATTTGAGTTGCTGATATAACTCAGGGAAAATTCAGCCCATTGCAGGGCTGGTTGCTATGACATTTTTTAGATCACTATATCAGGAGCTATTGGTGCAAGAGTAACCTACATTCTGCTTTGTGTCTGATTGAAGTGTTTTTGGTGGGAACTCTACGTGTTTGACATAAATATAGATGATTTGGGCTTCACAAATCAGAAAAATCTCTATTTACCCAGTGGTGGTAAAGTGTAACTCCTGTGGGACAGCTCTGGGATTATTATGCCTTTTAAGGAGTAAGTTAAAAATAAAGTTATTTTTTATTCATCTGTTGCTTCCTTTGACAATAATATTCATTACTTACATTTCGGCACAGTGTTGAAGAATTTCTAGCTGACAATTTGATTTGAAAAATCAGAGGGAATGCTTCTAAAAAGATTGGTTCTCACAAAATGAAGAGAGGAGTGGGCTGGCTTTTTCCTCTGGTGTATGACAAAGAGGTCAAAACCGGGCATTTCCAGACAAGGCTGAAGGTATGTTTCTGTCCTGCTCACTAAAAACTGGAGATGGTCAGTGGGTCATTGAGCAGTTGTCCCAGGGGCATTATATGTAAGACAACTTTGCTGACTTTCAGTCAACTTCCTTAACACTGCTGTAGTGAAGGAAAAAATAGCTGGTTCAAATGAGGACCAGAATCTGGATGTCTGGTTCCAGGAGGATTTTTAAGGCAATGCAAATGTTTCTTTAGGCTATTATTTTGCATTCTAGTTCAAATTGCTGTCTAATCCTGTCTAGCATCTGGTGCTTCAGAGAAAGGAAGGGAAGAATGAGATGAAACCTCCCTGTAGACCCAGAGCATTCCAGTAAACTGCAATTTTTTCTTGTCTCAAACAAGATTAGCAATCATTAAAAAGACAACTCTAGGAAGAACAGTCTAGGGGTGTGGTCATTTCCATAAAGTTATCAATACGTCCCTAGGCATGAAATCTTCGTTTGCAATGCCTTCCATCAAAAACCAGCTCAGTGGGGTCATCACAAGGTCACTGACGTTGGTTACTTTTCCCAGCTGATGCTACTACCTATTTTGACTTTGCCCTTTGGCTTGCCTTTGGCACTTGGACTGTATTAACCACCAGCAATATGAATCAGTGCACAGGACTGACAGTCTCACAGCCACTCAGGCAAGCTGGAGATGTGCCGAATAAATAATCAGAGCTACTAATGAGGCTGCATAATGCTGGGGGCTTGCAGGGAACTTCCTTGCAATGTGGTTGCGTCACAGTTGTTTGAGAAGAAGAAGAAAAATATAATGTTTGTTGCAGGAGGGAAAAAAATCCAACTAGACTATCTTAAGTCAAGTGAGTAGCATCTATGGTGTTTAGATTTTCTTACCACACAGTTCACAATGTTCATTATTTATGCTATTGTTGTTGGAGCTGCTGTGGCATAGAGAGAAGGGTAAAATGATTTTTATAAGGAGAATTAATAGCTTTTAGCTGTAAGAAGAGCTATTGGCACTATCTAAAAAACCTTTTTTTCATCATTTTCACATAGAGGTACACATCTGGGAAGTAACTGTGCAAACTGCAAGCAAACCACCTGCTTTTTTGGCCAGAGGAATTCTTCAGAATAGAATTTGAAATCTATAGGCTTATATCCTCCAGGAATTTACATGAGTTTAAACATCAATTATCAGCTGTGCCTTGTGGCAACCTGTTGTCTTTCAGGTCCACTAAGGAAAACACTGTTTCTGCACTTCAGATTTACCAGGAGAGTGGGAAGAAAGAAGGTACAGAGCTCACATGCAGCGCTGGGAACAAATTGTCACAGTCCTCAGCAACCTTCGCCACTAGACCTTGCTGTCCATCTTTCCAGATATAACAGCTCACTTAATGTAGAGCAAACATGCTCGGGTCTTGCTATGACAAACTACCACATAGCACATCTTTCCTCATCTGGCCAAACAGCTAATCCCTGCCTGTCCTCAGTTTTTTCTGTAGGTCATTGCCAGGGGAGGAGGAGAGAGGATAAAGTTTGTCCTTTTCTGGCCTGTGCTGTAGTATATATTTTCAGCCTCTTGGTCTCTCTCCCCACCCAGAACTAAAGGGAAGGTGGAAAATTTGTTTTGATAGAGGTAACTCTAACAGTTTGTCAGGTAAAAGCTTATGGGCCAGCAGTCACACTTCACCGGTTCTCTGCAGGAATTTCTTATCGCATTTTTAGTATTTCTGAAAATCCCCTGTTCTCCATACTTCTAAATGCTGAGTTTGGAATTTTTAGTCCCCTTCCAAAAAATCCGACAGAAATTAAACAGGTGTGCTGTATTGTCTCTTTTCTCAGGCTCTTTCATTTTGCAAAATTTTGCTTCAGTCAGAAGGACCTCCATTACTCCTCACCCACCCTGCTGGGAGCCTGCTGCAGTGCTGTGGCTGCTAAATCCACCTTGGTGTCTCTGTGTATTGGGAGGGATAGAAGACATAAAACATGGGACATCCTTGGTTCCTCACAGCCTTGGTCTCAGAGGACCTGGATACCATTTTGCCTGGTTGATCCAGGGCATATTGCCTTTGGGAACAGCTTGCATAGCCCAGACAAGTGAGACACAGCTACCGATCACTTTAAAGCCCTCTGGCACCTTACACAGA
The DNA here is from genome assembly GCA_013399855.1 of Oxyruncus cristatus. Classification (NCBI taxonomy): domain Eukaryota; kingdom Metazoa; phylum Chordata; class Aves; order Passeriformes; family Cotingidae; genus Oxyruncus; species Oxyruncus cristatus. The sequence goes on along the minus strand of VXAY01001362.1, from coordinate 1,280,661 downwards.
AGTCAATTCATTATGGCCCAGCCTCAAAATCGTTAGTCAGCAGTGGCCATTTTTTTCAATTATGGGGTTTAAAGGATTATTGTGAGTCATTACCCTGAGGTATTAATAGCTGCATTGCTTCTGAAACAGTTCAGGTAAGGAGGTGGTGCAGCAGCTACACCCAGGGCAGCCGGGAGCTGGGAGCGTGACCCTTTCTTTTAGTCTCTAGAGCAGAACTGAAAGAAAAACATGCCCTTGTGTTAAATATTCAACTCATTCCACAAGCTTTTCACTTTGTCTCTCGAGGGGTCAATTAAAGCTTCACGGTCTTTCCTGCCACAACGGCAAAAAAAGATCTTCATCTGCCCTTCCTTTGATTAACTATGTTGTTATAAACAGACGATGCAGCACAACCAAGGGAAACTAATACGCCTTCCCCCCAGCTGAGTTCCTTGTAAATGAATCCATTACTTTGAAACAGAGCACCCCTGTGCTTGAAAAGGTGGCACACAGCTAAAACCCTGCTGAAGTCTAGTTGTTTTGGGGACAAGTAGCCTCAGATACAGGAAACCACCCCTGCACACATGAACTTCACACATGTGCCTGGGCATTGGCTTGATGAGATGTTTTTCTGCTGTGGATCCTTCCCCCAGTTTGGCGTCTTAGTTCCATGAAAAAGAGGCTTGTAGTAGGCATTTAAATTTTTATGAAGTGCTTGCTTTATTATCTTAATAAATCCTTGTTTGGTTTGCAGAATGCATCTCCATTGAAGTTAAGAGTTTATATGAAAATTAAAACGGCACTATATCTTCTTAATTAGACAAATGTATAGATAAAAAGAAACAAATGTCAGCTGGCAGTGGAATTCAGCTTTGCTGGGAGGGTTCTTTTTTATTTGTCTCCCAAGATGCTTGCAGAGGTTAATGCTGGTGCTGCAGGCATTCAAAGGGACAGCAGAACTGTCCCTTATCAGTAGGCAAAACACGGACACAGCCTGTTCTTCTGTGTTGTGCATCTCATCTACGCTGAATTATTTACTTCCAAAAATAAGTTACATAATTGTTATCACATAAAAATTAAGCACGTTTTATTTTTCACAGGTAAACAGCCAAGGCTGAGCCCATGAAGCCTTTGCTCTGGCACATTTTTTAAGGTACACTAACTTACAGGCTTAATTGGCAAAAAATGGTGGGAGAATATTGATCAATGAATTTTTTATTTAGATTGGTTTTGGCTTTCAGAAACAAGACATTTAAGAAGCAGGTCATTATTATTTCTTACATCTCCTAAAGACTCTATCTGTAAATCAAGGGGAATTATCCAATGTTCTCTAAAGGCACCTTTATTTTTCTTCTCTGGAAAGATAGAGGAGGCAAATTTTAGCTGAATTGTGAGAATAGTTTTCTTCTAGCTCAGAGGTGGCTCCATGGTGAATCTCAGGCTACATTTGCTCTCTTAGCTACACATGGCAGAAGAATTTCTGGTTCTCAGAATGAAATATAGTGGGAGAAACTACTGGATTATCAACTCTTGCAGTTACTGGCTCTGATGTCCTGGGCTTTAATTATGGGTTTTATCCCATGTAATGGGTGGATAACTGCTACTCCACGTTTAGTCTAGTGCAGCAGATATGGTCGTGGTTGTAGGGCTCCTCATCTTCTTTCTTATGATGAGGCAGGAGGCATCAGCCCGGAGATCTCTTACCAAAGCGTTTCAAGACACTTGGCTGTGCAAGGAGAGCACTGCCTTCATGACCCTGCCCTGAAGTGTGAAGAGACCTGGCAAGGCTGTCACTGCAGTGGCTGAAATAGGGGTAGAAAGTAGATAAGCAAAAATGTAATGCAGAGATATTTAAAGATATCTTCTTGGAGCAGATCAGATACTTTCTGTTTACTGTACAGCTTAAAGCACTATTGCCAATGAACTCTGCTTGAAAGGTTTCTCATCTTCTCATGCTTCATTTAAATACTTTGTAAGTCAGGGAATTTGTTCTGCTATTAAAGGGAACATAACAGACTTGAGGAAACTTTCACACTTACAGAACAAAGGCAAGATCATAAAAAAAAAAATTCCTTGGTCGGGGCAGCCTTTTTTTCTATGGGAAATCGCAGGCGGGAAGTTTAAAGCAGTCCTGATACCGGCAGGGGGGAGGAGACTTGCAAACTTCACTATGCCATGAGGTGCATTGGTAAATCATCAGCCTCTTGGGAACCGGGACCAATTCCACAAGCACTGCGAATCTGAGGGCAGGTCTCGTTAATCTGACGGTGTGTGGGTGCTCCTGGCTTTGCTGATGAGTTCAGCAGCTGCCGAGTGGTGAGCAGGGGTGATGACTGCTGTGCCCCGGCACAGCGCTGCTGTTGGAGGTGCTGCTGGGCTCGGATGTGCACTCGGGGAGATTGTGCTCGAGAAAGATTTTGCAGGGGAGCAGCCCAGCTCAAATTTTTGAAGCTTTGGGCTGTGACCGCTTGAGCTGGGGCTGGGCAGGAACAGAATGTATCTGCTGTCTGAGTTAGCTGACCTTCATCTCCCCTGGGAATGGGACAAGCAGGCTTCCTATGGAGAACAGCCTTTTGCAGGGGGGAGATTTTCTCTCCTAGGCACACAGCAGCAGCCATCATTAGTTATGTTGCAAGTGTATCTTGCAAATGCAGAGATCAATTCTGAATATTTTATGGCTTTAATTACACCACCCTGCATGTGATGCAGAGAATAGGTTATTAGGTTCCTGGGTGCTAATTTCCCTCTCGGATGAGGGTTTGCTTTTTCACCATGCTTTTCCTGCTTTGGATAGCAAAATATTGCATGCAAGAAGGCAAAAGTTCACAGCTGCATTTAACTAGAAGTTAGGCTTAAAGCAAGAGCTGGCAGAGCAAAAGGTCTCCACTCTTTTCCAATAAGACTCAATAGCTGGACTATCAGTAGTATATGGATTTCAAAGGGCAGGGAAGGAGTATTTATCAAAAAGTCATTTATATTTGCTGTCAGAGAGATTCTCCTGCAGTTTGATCAAAAAGTCCTCGGAGTCCCTGGATTTTGGTCTAACACCCGGGATACACAAGTAGTGTTCAAGAGGAGGTAATTCGGAACAGGGGTGTTGCCTGGCCCTTCTATGTCTTCTTCAAAGAAAGGCACCAAACTTACTGCTGTGGTGTGGTACCAGACTCACTCCTAGCAAGAACAGTCAAAGCCTGGGCCTTGCAGCTACATGTAGAGCTTAGTTTCTACCTTTGAAACAACAGCGATGATATTGCAATTCTCACAGACATGAGTCCACGGTCTGGACTTTCTCGTCATGCTTTCTAAGCTCACCTGCAGGCAGGCAGGTCTGCAAATCTTTGAAAAGTCAGGTCTAAGGAAACAACAAAGACACTATGGTTGCAAATCAGTGGTTTGATGAAGAGTTTGTCTTTTCCCATCTGAAGCATCTGCTTGCCCCTCTCCTGGTATCTTTTACAAGATCTTTCAAAGTCATTTATTTTGACAGTCTGCATGATGACATGATATAGCAGAGGCTGTCTGCTCCAGCAAGTAATGAGTTCAGATATTTTGCTTTGTATATGGGTGCAAAAGGCCATTGCCCTTAGTTGGCCTATCATCATATTCTCATCTCCTAAATGAAATAGGATTGAATCATAGAATCATGCAATTGTTTATGCTGGAGAAGACCTCTAAGATCATCATGTCCAACCATTAACCCAGCACTGTCAAGAACACCACCAAACCATATCCCTAAGTGATACATCTACACGTCATTTAAATACCTCCCAGGCACGGTGACACCACCACTTCCATGGGCAGTTTTTCTTAAGCCTGAAAACCCTTTTGGAGAAGAAATTTTTCCTAATATCCGATCTAAACCTACCCTGGTGCAATTTGAGGCCTTTTGCTCTTGTCCTATTACTTGTTACCTGGCAGAAGAGGCCGACTCCCACCAGGCTACAACCTGCTTTCAGATAGCTGTAGAGGGAGATAATTCCAGGTCCTGGGCAGCCTGAGAGAGGCTACATAAGCACATTTGTTCTGTAACTTCCAGATGTTAAAACATACACATGTAACTTTGGGCAACCATGGGCTAGGGGATCAACCAGATCCCCTGGAGCATGGTATGTGTTCTTTGCCCACGTGTGGGTGCTCGAGCTGCTTTCTTCTCTGAAGCAGGTTATGCTGCTGTACTGTGCTGTGTAAAAGGTCCATGTGCTGCCCTGGCAGAGGCTGTGATTCAGAGGACATTGCTTTCAGCCATGAGTTACACTTGTCTGAATTCAAAGGAACCAGTTATGGCTGGAAAATAGCTCTCCTCAATTCTATCATTTATCAATGATGCACATTGCCCTTATCTTCTTTGGGACTGGATTTACAGTGTGATAAAGTCAATGGCAGTCTCTTCATTGACTTAAGAGGATTTTTGGGTTAGTTTCACAATTACCACTTGGTACAGTAAAGGTATACTGCCCTTGCAAGTCAAGGAAAAATAACCCATGTTAAACTAAATTTTACTCTTCTAAATGGTCTGGATTTCTTTTATGGCACTATTTCCCATAACTGTGCTGGTTTAGAGAGTCTGTTTTGTAATTGTGCAGAAGAGATAGTTCTTTTCTTCTCCAAATAACTTCAAAATACACTTTTTAGTTGTGTTTTTTGCTCTTCATCCGCTGCAGCTGAAGGCTTAATGCATGTCAACCTTTCGCAAATCTACCTTTTTAAGACCTATCTGGCTTTCTTTGTGAGTATTCTTTGCGGGGCAAGGAAATGACACTTTTCTTATATCACCTTCCATAGCAGAAATTTCTCTAAATTGTGGGTTTCCTTTTCCTTTTCATTAAACTTGTGCGTCCTCATAGACCCCTGTGAACACTGAGAAATTTTGTGTGCAAATCAGGCACTTCTTATTCACCTCTTTGAAATCCTCAGTCTTTTCCCTTTTCCAAATTGTATTTTTTCAGGAGCTCTTTACAATCATATGTGAATTATCTGTGCATTTGGAAGGTGAGTTGAAAAGCTTTAGAGCATAAATCTCTAACAATTCCCAGTCTGAGGTTCTAATCGTGGTTATAGTGCTGAGGGAGGAGGGATTTCAAGGAGTATTAGCAGAAACCTGGGAAGTTTTCTGAGGAGGAACCTCAACCAGTCTCTTCCTCTTACCTCTATAGGGCTTGCTCCTTTGGTGTTTATGGGAAAGCCCTGACAATTATTTCTTACAAACAGGGAATCAAGGTAAGAGCAGCCTTTGTCAGCCTTCCTCATTCCCAGAATCATGTAGTTTCTCTTGAGTGTTAAAAAAAAGATTACCTCTCCCCATAACTTTTCCTCTCTGTTCATCGATCTCCTGTTGTGGTACAGCCAGGGGAGAGGAACAGCTGCATTTGCATTACTACAGATCATCTTCTCATATCTTGAAGATTTTCCCTTCTCAACAGAAGAGATGATCTCCACCTGTGCTTATCTTTAATCTCATTCCATTGCCTATGATTCCTTCTGTAATTTCATTAAGTGTCCCTTATGCTTATCTTGGAGAAATTTGGAAAAGCATGGAAGGATCTGTGTGATGAGAAGGTGATGAGGAAGTGTGGTCTCAGAGGTACATATCAGGTAGGGAAGAAATAATGATTGCAAGATACGTGAATGCTATCGCTGTGGGGGTCAGAGTTAAGGTTAATTAAATGTCTTCACTGTGCATTGTCTTCCCCTTAAGGTGTTTGAGAGCCTTCTAAGAGAACCATTAACTCTGAGCAGCCACGGTTTTTAATGAATATTTTTATTGATTTTGCTTGCAACAGGTTTGCTCTTAACTCACATCTATGTATTCTTCATGCATTTTGCCTTGAAACTATATTTAAATTTTCCCAATTCAATATTACTAACTGGTACATTTTAAATCAGATATGGCATGTAAATATGCCTACTTTTTAAAGAGAAAGCCGTCAAAGTGCATATAATCCTTTTTTTTCCAGTCTTTCTGCAAACATGATATGAATAAAATATTCTGAAAATTACATGCAGCCAACTAATGTGGTTCCTACTGAATTAGGCAATTAAACCACCTCCATATGAATTGCTTGATGATATGCAAAAGTATATGTTTTAGCATTTCCTACATTATACAAGATTTAATATAAAAAAGAACATTTTTGCATCTAGATAAAGGTCTGAAAATTGTTGGGTCTCTTGTTTATAACCTCCATGTTACTGTGAGATATTTAAGCGGATATTAAGTGTAAGCATTTGTGATTCATTCTTTCTATATGTACGGGCACTTCCTTTCAAAATGCCTGCTTCTCAGCTTGCATGAAAACCACTGTGTCGCTGCCACGGCGATGAGAAATTGTGAGAATTGATGGAATGATGAATCTCCATTGCTTGAAGATTTTCAGTCAAGGCTGGCTGTCTTGGAAAGTTGTTGTTCTTTTTGTAGGAGGAACTAGAGGAGGCAGTGGCCTATGTCTTTCTTTAAGGCCCTTTTCTGGCGTTAGTGTGATGACTCTGATGCAAATTTCTTCTTTTATACTCAGTCTAGCCAGACCCTCTGGAGGTCTCTGCTCCTGCTGACAGTGCTGTATGTGTCTTTCAGAATGCTCTCGACCTGACACTCGTTTGTTTAGAGTTCACTTGGGACAAGCCTATGGGTCTCCATGATATTTTGGTTTCTCACTTTATGGAAGTCTTCAAGTAAATGCATTTTGTGTTTGGACTGTGGGGCAGCTGATCTACAACAGAGGTCTCCAAAATCCTCAGTACTCATTCTCCAACCCAGAGATCCATCTGGAGCATCCATGCTGCTCTATGTGCCTGTTCAAAAGACAAGCGAGCTGGGGGGCAGGGAGGGGTAAGTGGTGTGTGCTGACACTGAGTTGGGTCATAACCTGGGACGGCAGCCTGAGTGCTCCAGGTTAGTCACTGTCATGACTTAAATAGACCAGCATCATCTTCTCCATGCAGTGGGGGCACCTCTTCTCCATGGGAGTCAGGGTAATGGGGGCAGCTGCGTGTGTGTGTGGAGTGGATCCCAGGACTGAGATGCTGCATGTGCCACATGCTACATCGGTATGTCCCTTCTCCACGTGTGGGTGCACGTGAATGGGGAAGCCACTTAGTCCTTGGGTAAGCTCCTGTCACTCATAGATGGGGAAGCTTACTCAGAGATCTTGGGGAGATATGACCTTCTTCCCACCCCCTTCCACTGGAGCAGGATGCTGGAGGAGCCCCTGTAGGCTGGTGTTTACTGGGCAGTCATCTGGTCACTCCACCATTTGCAAAAGAGTGTGTGAGTACATTTCATGTGCTGGAATGGCCTCAGACAGACACCCACTTCAACCTTTTTTAAATGAAGCACCTCCCCTTTGAGTAAAGCTAAAGGATGAATTAGTCCCACAAAACCCAAGCAATTCAGTGGGAGACCAAACTGTGCTCTGAACTGCAATGGTGTTTCTTATATACTTATATCCAGTGGTGTATCTTATATCTTATGGTGAGAGTTATTTTTGACTGCTCACATTTTACTACTGCTTGTATGGACAAAGATTTAAAGTCTCTAGAGGTCATGACTCATTTCATCTATGTCAGCGATATCGAAATTCCTGCTCTAACATGTATAGTCCTGATGATTTTTTGCAGCAGGTGGGAAATGTCCAGTGGTTTGAATGTATAGCTCAACAGCTTCATGGGAGTCAGGCCAGGTACTTAGAATAATGACACACCCTTCACATGTAACATACCTGAAGTAGTGGGTTGTCCACCTCATATTAATAAACAGCTGGAGATGAAGGAGGCAAACTGGAAGGGTTCAGCAGGCCCCATGATTTAAAAGTTAAGCTGAGTGTCCAGGCTATTCTTACATTTTTCCTGCATCCATTCACAGATGCCTAGCTTACAACAGCCTTTAAGCTCACTAGAGGTCTTGTGCGTCTTACCCCTGTTACTCATCTGAAAGAACTCTCGGGTCTCTTCTTTTCTTACAAAGGGAAATGTTCAGTTCTGCTCCTGTTCAATTTATCAGCTCTGTGTTATAAAATACAACAGTACAGATCTGAAGCCATTAGTTAAAGACATAAAGAATCACACCCAAAGTTGTAAAGGTAAATTTTGGTGAATTATTTTTTTATTGAGGTATGTTCAAGAAATTTACATTTAGATTAAGCCCTAAATATACCAAATGCCACTCTGTTTACATCCTGATGCTTTCACATTGCTGCTGTGTATGGATTGAGTTCAGAGCTGGAGCATTCTCCTTATTGCCTCTAACTAAAGTAGTCCAGCAGTGAGGGTTAAAAAAGATCCTTACAGGTCACAGACACACTAGGGAGATCTTTGACACATTCGGACTTTGCTATGGACTTGTCAGAATTTTAATGTATGTTGCCTGAAAAGCTAATGAGGCTCCATCTGGAGACATATAACTGATTACAGGCTCAATTATTTCTCCTACCTGAACAGCTCAGTCCTTTGTTCATACTCACTTCTATTAAAACAACAGCAGCATCAACTTCTCATCAGAAGGAGGTTTTCTTTGCTGAAGGCTGTTATTTCCTGGGCTTGTAGCCCATGAAGGCAAATATCTCTTTTTTGGCTTTGTCTTTTTCCCCTCTAAGTTTTGTTTCTTGGGCATTTGAAATGCCTTCTCCCTCAAGGTGATCTTGTAGTGGTTAGTGGTTCATCAGGATGGATGTACAGATAATATCGATATCCTTGCCTTCACAGATGGGGTGGTATAATCTTATAGCTGAGGCACCCGAGGGGTCAGAGCAGTGGGATAATGTAGAGTGATCACTTATAACTAAAATGTGATAGCACTGAAGGAGAAAATAAAAGCTTAAGGAGGAAAGAAGGTAGAAGGGGCATTTGAGTTGTTTGTACAGATATAACAGCAGGAATATGTCTACAAACCTTGCTGATAGAGCCTGGCTCTCAAGGCAAAGGGTTTGAAATCTGCCCTATAGACTCCCTATTTCCTGATGCAATCTTCTTCTTTCATCTTTCTGTCTTCATCTAGAAAAGAAGAAATTGTGTTACAATCAGTCTAAACAAAGATTGTGCACAGCATCTGGTCTGTATGAGTTAAGCCCCATTTGGATTCCGAGGTCACAGGAGCAAGGTTGAGCAGGGGTGATCTTGGCACCCTGACTGTCCAGAGCACTTCACGGCAGGATTTGTAAACCAGAGGGAATGGGGTAAGTTCCTAAAAATTTAATAGCTCATTTGAGAATTTCAGTTGATATACTTAGTCCCCCATCAGTCTGAGGGCTTGGTTTTTATGGGCACTTTTATTACTTATTATTTTATGGAGTACCTACTGTGACAAGGAGATAGGTTGCAGTTAGCATCTTCTTTTGAGTCGTGCAGTAAAAATTAGAAGATCTGTGTCAGTCAGGGAGTAGGATCTAAACCCTGATGAGACAACAGATACATTCAGATGATGATGATGATGATGATGATGAAGGTATTAAGATCTCTTTCCTGCTTCACAGGAATGTAAAAGTGGTTTTTGGCTTGCTTGGAACTGCAGGAAACTATTCTGTGTAAGCAAAAACTACTCTGAAAGAGATGAAAAAAACTTGTTTGGCTAGAACATCCATCTGAGACAGTACCTGCCTATGCCTGGCTCTTGCAGACAGCCAGAGAAATGTCCCCAGGTCTTCAAGGAAGCTGTGAAATGAAAACTTTCTCCCAACAGATGATACATTCCTCTTATTTAGTTACAGCCTGGTAGCCACTGTCAAACACATACTAATTATTTCTCTATTTTTTCCTTTTTAGCACCTGCAAGAAGATTTTCCCTTCCATAAGCAGCTCTTTATTGACCAGCAGTTTGTTATTGATTTCTCTGTTCAACATAAAGTGTGGTAAATGGGGACATTAAATTACTCTAGAGCTCTCACTTTTAAAAATGCAAAAAGAAATAGGACAGTATGATGTGTTGTGTTAACACATGCAAGGTAGAGGGATAAACTTTGCTGTGGTGGACTGCCTGAAATTTTTCTGGTTTCATCGCAAATCGACAAATTTTTGTCTCCTGCATGTGCAAGTACATGTGCATACATGTGCACAGCCACATATGGGAAGCCTTTACTGCTGAGAGAGCTGTAAGTTATCTCTCCTTTGAAGCCCGAGTCCAATCATTCTCATTTGGATGAAAAATAATTGCGAAGCCATATTATGACATTCATTAGGCAGAACTTTGAGAACAGTCCTTCAGGCTGCTGTCAGACCAGTCATGAAGCAAGATGTGGGGCAGGACTGGAGAGTAAATTTAGTTTAGGCTCATGGAGGCTGGTAGGGCTTGCACGAACCAATGGGAATGTTGGTCTCTCTGCCAGTGGCCCACTCAAAATGAACGTATGGGCACCTAACTGTGAGTTGAAGGCCTGCAGACTGGATCTTAAGCCACAGGAAAAGTTGTTAAATGTGTGAGGTGGTGGAATATCCAGGTCTCCAATACTGAAGGCAGTGACCTTAACTTTTGAGGAGTTCCTCATTTTGGCAGATGACTTGGGTGCTCTTGCAGACAAGCATCTTGAGGTTAAGCATCCATCCTTGCTAGAAGTAAGTGTGTAGTCTATATGATAATTTGTTCACCCAGAGCTTGTCTTGGTCTGTGACAAGCATGATGTTACAGCAGCTTTAGAACAGGCATATATGGTTATATCCAAGTTAGTGAGGGTGAAATCTGGTGTGAGGAGTAAGGCAGGGGGGAGGTTCGGTCACTGTGAAAGTAAATATGATACTAGTCCCTTTTGTACCCTGGGTAAAATGAGGTCTCTCTTTTCCTGAAATTTCCTTTCAATATGATTCACTGTTCAAAGCCACTCTAAGTGCATCTGGGCTGCGCTTGATTTTCTGTATGATTTTGCTTTTTCTTCAAACAGGGAGATGAAAAGTGGGTCAGGTAGTATAAATGCAACTGAGCAATCTGCTCAGTGGGAGAAGTCAACTTGCAGGACTGGGATGTCTCTAGAGGCTTCCTTGAATGCATGTCCCAGTAAGTTTAAGGCTGGAGAAAAAAAACCCTCAAAACCTATTGCTTTACCCTCTGCATGATTTCTTCCCTTCCAGTGCTATAACAGATATGTGACTTCTGATTCTCCTTCCAGGCTTGTGGCAGTCAGGACAAATTGATTTTGAGCTCTGTGGAGTTATATAGGGGTGTGTGGGGGGGGTGGGGTGAAAAAGAGATATTTCTTTTTCTTTCTGCTGTGGTCTTCTGCAATTCTTCCCAGTTGCTGGATTCTTGGATATGGGTTAGGGAACCAGCTGTATTGTCCTGGCTTTGCTGCTACAGCTCTCTTGTCTGCAAAGAGAACTAGCATGGCTTTTCTGTGAGTACAGTATGAGCTTCATACAGCAACTGATTTATCCTATTGAAGGTACATATATTTCTAAACAGAACTAAATGGTGGCCATAGTCATAATGCAGTCAGAGGGTCTGAAAAGTGCCAAGCACAGTGACATAGGAGTAATGGCAGAAGTAAAAACCTGTCCAGTCCAATGCCTCTGAATGGTGACAGTACTGAGCCTCTCACAGTGCTGATTTAACTAGGTACCCCCACTCAGTGCTTCATGGTCATCTCTTGTCTCTAGGCAGCTGCAGTTCAACAAACCTCAGAGGTTTCTCTGTGAGATGGTTGTGGAGCAGTTCCTGATGCTGGGTGAGGAGCAGTAGGGACCATGTTTGCAGGCATCTGTTCATGTTGCCAGTGGTGCACACTGCTCTGGTGTGCCTCTGCCCTGGAACAGCCTGTGCTGTTCAGGGGAAATGTGATGGCATATGAGAAGGGTAGAGCAGGGCTGAGCAGGAAGATTTTTTTTTTAGGCAACCTCTCTGTTCCCAGAAACAGTCTCTTCAGTCTCAGAGGTCCTCAGCTCAAGGCTTATGACTGACACTGACACATGAAGTTGGGATTTGAGTACACTGAGACTCAGACTCCCATTATACACACCACTTAGGTGTTGGCTTTGGCTTTGCACTAGTTCCTCAAGGGAAGAAGTGGGGAAGGACTGGGTCAGACTGAGCTCCAGTTGAACCCTCTCTCTGTGGGCAGTAGGGATGCAACCTGCTGAATTCCTGCCTTCTCCAGGCACAGGTGAGAGAGGCACAAGAAACAAAACTAAAGCTGATCTGAAGCTGTAAAATATTAAATAAGAAGAACTGAAAGGGAATAAAACCAAGACAAAAGCCTGCCCCACTATTCCTGATCCACATGGACCTGTATGTTGTGGTGGTCTACTGAGGGACTACTGGGGCTGAACTGTTCTGTCAGCAGGCATTGTGTTTCCAGGGCTTGTCTTTATAGTATTTTGGGCTTGGGGAAGAAATGGGGGCAGAGGACTACGCTCCAGTAACTCCTTCCACCACCAAAAGGGACTCCAAAACCATGGGAAGGGAAGGGGCTGGGACTCCCATGGCAGCACCATTGCTATACTGTTGGTATTGCTGACCTGAGGGAAATGTCTAGCTCCCACTAATGCATCTTCTCCTGGAGGCAGATGTGAAGGGAGAGGAACATGCCACAGCATTTTGTTTCAAGAAATGCCTGTGCTTAGCCCAACACCTGCACAGAAATGGGAAGGAGGAGTGGGATTTGTGCCCCAGTAGCTCCACAAGCTTTGCAGCCCCAACAAACAACCCCCCTCCTGGAGCTTGCACTGCCTCTCTGTCTTTCCTGAATGAGCAGAAACAATGAGTCTTTTGGGCCATTTGTCATTTTTTATGAACACACCAATTCACTCGAAATTCTCCCACACTATCTTCCTCCCGGCTCTCACTCGGTCCATTTAGTTGATTGCTGCATACTCCTGTTAGTGCTGTGTTGAGCTGCTGATGTATGTTTAGTAGGTCTCCATAGCAGACTAGTTCTAAAAAATACAGTGTTAAGAATTTTTGACACAGTGATCTGAAGAGTCAGGGATATGTATTTCATAGTGAAATCCCGCTCTTGGCCTCTCACCCTCTCATTGACATTGCACAATGGGATTGGCAATAGAAACTTTTGTTCTGTGTCCCTGCATTAAGGTGACTTAAATAGGGTTGGATGTTTGGGGTTTGGGTTTTTTTGCAGTTAATTATAGTTTGGCAGTCGTGCTTTGTGATGATTGGAGCAGCTCTGCATATAATAGATGTACTCAGGTAATTACCTCGTCTGTTTAAAAAGGCCTCATGGACCAATAAATTTCCCTTTCTCTTTTTTTTTTTTCCCCTTTTCTGAGAGGAGGGGAGGAGAGGAATGCTGAACAAACAGTGCTTGTATTCTCACAGAGCCCTGACCTATGTCACGTGCAGACAGACACACAGGCACGCAGAGAAGCAGATCTGGCTCTCTCCTGTGCTACAGTGCCATGGTCAGTCCCAGGATTCCCACCCTGCAGTATCTTCACACTGCAACTGCACTCAGTAATAGCAAAATCTTTTAATGGATTACGCTTGGTGCTTTCATGATATGAACCTGTCAGGCTCCATTTCCTTCCCACACATATCGTGCTGTTTTACAGCTTTCTCATGCCTTGGGTGAGAAAAAGCTTCCCCTTGCTTTCAGCTTGGGCTGGAGAGCTATTTTATCTCTGGCTTCCAGCTGTCGCTGGCAGGGAGGCTTGGCTGGCAGGGAGGCTTGGCCGGCAGCTCCCTGCCGGCATTGGGGCAGCCCCACAGTGTGGGGGGACGAGAACTGCTGCAGCAAGAATTGCTCTGGGCAGCTGCTTGACCCGGCGTCGACAGGGACACCAGCACACGGGTCTGGGTCTGCAGACACTAAATGGGGTCAAACTGCACACTGCTCCTGCTGAAATGATTGCTCTGCTGGTGGCGCAGGGAAATTGCTCCAGATAGGGTTTAAAAGCGAGTGAGTTCCTTACTGCCGTGGGGAGGAGTGAGTGCCTTGCTGTCCGAGGTTACCTTTGAAAGGACTGACCTCTGCTGGCAGGGGCTCGGATCCAGTCACAGTCCCATCGTGTGGGTAAATGGCACTGCGCAAAGGCAGCGGTGGTTATTAGCAGAGTATGCTTTAATACACACCTCCTGTCTTACACTTGTGGCATCATATATGTGGATTGCCAAGAGAATAAATCAGCCCAAAAGCTTCCACTAATTAATGTAATATGTCATTTTCTACATACAGCATAATCATAGATACAAATTTTACATCTGGGACTAGAAGGAATCATTTGCTGGACTTTCTTTCCTTATGATTGAATTTCTAGTCTTGAAGTTTCCTTAGGAAAAGGAATAATTATGAGAGGTCATTTGTCAAAAAGGGTTCATGCATATGATTAATTTATTGCACTTCAGCAATTTACCATGTATCAGCTGGAAGATGGAGACTCTTTGTGTGTCCCTTGCCCTAAGCACACACATGCGGCTAGGCTAACAAGAATTTACATAACAATATATTTCTATAGCATGAATTTTCAAAACAGGAGTGAAAAGCCAGAGATTTTCCTGGAATTGCCTGTAATTTTTTTGCCAAGCCTGTGCTCTGCCTGTACTGTTACTCTATTACAGAGCTCAAACTGTAATCTGGCAGTATTTCCTAATGGTGATAGTGCTGTTGTTTAAGTTAACTTCCCCTGAAAGATACTTTTCAAGCCATATCTTATTAGCAGGTAAGGTTTTGCCCCCAGCTGACAAATACTTCATCCCTGGTTTCGTGAATTCTATGTCCAGAGAAATTGTCAGTCACTTACAGAATAAAATCTTTACTCCAATTAATTTTGATCCCTGAATTGCTGTGAATAATGCTCTTCTGAATGTTTAATAATGAAGAATTATTTCTCATTTCACTAACTTTATTTTGATGATTCTACTTTCTTATATATCATATGTACTAAAATGCCTTGTGTCTTCTTGTGCAGGGTCATTCTAGGAGAGTTCTGCAGTAAATAAGTGAAGGCATCATCATTACAGATCTGCTGAGTTCACAGAGGTTTTGGATCTGCTCCTAATTTTGTGTCCAACTCAACTGACTTCAAGAAATTCCTGTTCTTTTATTTTAGGAGTTCATTCATATTTTCCCAAGACTTTATTTTTTATATGGTTTATTTGCAGAAGGGGAAATGCTAGTATGTACAAACACACACACACATGTATATATGCACACAAGTTTTCTACACATATAGTGTTTCAGACTGACCGGAAAAAAAGCCAGGTTAAGATGAAAGTGCCAATTCCTCAGGTGTCTGGTACTGATATTTGATTGATACCCGGGTCTTACACAAAGTCTTTTTAAAACTTATGTTCTTTATAGACATAATGAATACTCCATTTAGGTGTGCATGTGCAGACAGTCCACCAGACCTTGCAACCTGTGAGAACATTTCTGGAGCCTGATAAACCAGCACTGTTGTCCTCTTGTCACGGGAGGCTCTCTTGAATCCTCAGATCAGGGCAGGCATCGGATCTTCCAGGAAGGCCAGGAGCCACCCACTGGTTCATTCTCAGTGAACTTAGAGCCATGATGATAATGAAAGACATTATGCATTTCTAGCACATATTTTTTTTTGTCTTTCAGAGTGTTATTTTATTGCTCTTGTGTACTTCTATTGCAGCAATGACTAAGTACCCCTTAGTACTGGAAGGTGACCCAAAAAATTTACATTCTAATAAGTAAAACAGAGAAAAGGAAATATAGTTATGCATCTTTTACAGATGGTGAATTTACTCACAGAGAGTTTAAGTGGACTTTCCAGTATCACGTAAAAAGTGAACGATGAGCAAGGAGTAAACTGATATATCCAGAATTTCAGGCTGGAATTTCAATCACAAGATCATCTTTCCTGGCCGGGTTTGTCCCCAGAAGTAAGAAACTTTTAGACAGCTCAGGGCAAATTTGTCCTTGCTGCCTTTCCTTAAAGGGAAATATTTAACCTCAAGGGCTTCGCTTGTGTAAGGGCGAGTTGGCTTGAATGGGAAGAGGAATCTCAGCCTAGGATTTTTTATATCATCTTCCCTGAATTTCCCATACAGGAAACTGAAAGAAATTGCCCAACTGTGCAGGGTTTGCCCCTCCACTGCGAGGTTTAAAAAAGTAGCATTGTTGAGTCCTCACAAAATGAAGAGGCTTCACCTGCTGGACCTGTCTGCAGCCCTGCAGGGTGGGAAGCCTGGCCTGAGCACAGCCATTGCCACCTGGGCTCATGAGCTCCAGTGTGTCTCGCTGCAGGTCTCCAAGCTATCATTGCTCTAGTCACCTTCCCTGTGCAAAAAGTACCTGTACTTCTCATTAAAAAAGTACTTAACCCTGCTTTGGGGCAAGAGGTTGTGCTTGTACTGAAATGTCATCAATGAAACATGGGACATAAGACACCTCTTAAACAGGTTATCCTGTAATTTCCCTCTTCACCTTCTTCTGAAATGACCATTACTGGATACAGTAAAAGGCAGGAGAAGCTCTCCTGTTACCTTTGTTCCTTTTGCCGTGTCAACACCCATGGGAGTAAAGGGAAGCAGCTTCATTTACTGACAAGCAAGAAGGTGGGGAAGCTTCAGGTAGAGCATTTCTGGGACTCGGAGCAGCTGTAGCTTTTCAAGCAGGGCTCTGAGTTGTGGTTCATCTTCTTCTGAGCTTCTCCAAACTTGACGCAAGAGGTAATCAATTGAAAGTGTTGCTGATGTTTACACATACTTTGACAGTGATCACATCAGTTTTTACAATGAAATAATTTTGTACTGTTTCTGAGTTGGTCAGCATTAGGAGAGGACACCTGCTGGGAAGACCTTAGGATTTGAGCTCAGTTGGTGAAATAAACTTCCACGATCTGCAGTGCAAGAATTCACGTCCATAAAAAGTGTTGTCTAGGGCTTTCAGCTCCTCCCTTTGAGCTGAAAGGCCAAGAAGAAACAGGCACAGGTGTGTGTGGGAGGCCGAGAGGACTTAGCAGAGACAAGGCTAATCTCTCTGAAGGTGAAGACTTCCAAGGGCTTTCTTGCCAAGGCAGTTACCAGTTCTTGTTCAGTCAAGTCAGAAAGGATTGCTAGATGACAGTGGCCTTCTCTGCCAAAGGAAACAAACGTTTCCCTGCTTATTGCTCTTCCTTTTACGAAGCAGAAGCCAGGTCAATTAGTTGGAGGAGGCTGGCAGCCTACTGGGAAATCTGCAAAGCTAAAACCAGTGTTAAGAGAGTACTTAGATAAAATGCTGATCTGTGCTCATTAACATGTAACAAAAATGCTTAAGCATGAGTTTAGGCATGATGAGCTTAAGGGACT
Source organism: Oxyruncus cristatus (assembly GCA_013399855.1). NCBI lineage: Eukaryota > Metazoa > Chordata > Aves > Passeriformes > Cotingidae > Oxyruncus > Oxyruncus cristatus. Next base: position 1,263,491 of record VXAY01001362.1, on the reverse strand, counting down.
TGTTAAATTACGTAAATTCCAGGGTTGCACAAGCACTCTCTGCCTGGAACAAAGATGACCGTAAAGACACCAAGAAGACAATGTTATTAAAGTTCATTTGTTACTAAGTCTAGGTTGTATCAATCAGACTATTTCTTGGTATGACAAAGAGCCAGAAATATCAGGACCTTTTGTTTTGTATTTCTCACACTTCAGGGGCTCAACACGGAAGTAAAACCTTGCCTTTTGAAGCAAAGTATGTGAACAAAAAGAGACAAAAATCCACAGTCAGGATTTTCAAAAAGTCTTTTGAGGACATTGTAGAGCTAACGATAAGCTCAGTGGTTTTCAATTTCCAGTACAATTTTGCAGATTGAGGAAATATGAATAGTTCAGAGATGACTGAAGTCCCTTCATTATTGTATTATTATTTCACCTAATGCAAATCAAAGATCCCTGTAATCCTCTTCTATCCTTTTCCTCAACAAACAGGAAAAGCAGACAGGGATAGGTGAGATCTGCAGTTATGAGCAGATACAGAGCAGCGGGGCTGGAAATTCAGTGTCTCTGTTAGCATAAGAGTGTATGCAGTGCAATAAAGTCATTCTTTGTCCCTTTTTCTTGGGAAGGTATATCCTTATCTGACTGTGAGCGAATGAATCAGAGCGTCATAGTGCAGGACACTTCCCAGGTGAAATGCTCTGCCTGCTGCTGTTTCTAGGGATGAGTCAAAAACCGTGGCTTTGCCTGGGTGGACCAGTCCCAGGATGGGTCTGTAAAAGAAGCAACTTGTTTTCAGGCCAGCAGCTGCAGCTAATGACTCATTCCTGGATTAATGATAAAGCTGGAAAGGACCACTACAGACAGATCACTGGGAATGTCTCCAGGTTCAGCTGGCCCCTTGATCTGAGAATCCTGACAGTGTTGATTTGCACCTAGCTTCTGGGACTATGAAACCCAACCCAAAGCAAACCAATGAAGGAAAAGCATGCAGAAGTTCCCAAGGCATGAAAAGGAGACAACAGAACTAGTTTTCCAAAACACAGTGAGACAGCTTCAAAACAAAACGAGAGACCAAATACGCGTGTGCATATATTCCAGGACATTTTCTTGTGTGCTCATTTCTCTCATAGTCTCACCTCTGCTGTTTAGATGATGACACGTGATCTTATCAGGAGGGAGGATCACACAGCTGTCGGAAGTCACCATCAGAATCTCTTCACTGCAATGGATTAGAGTTCTGAAGGCAAAGATTTACTTTAACAGCTGTGTGCCTTCCTTTTTATCTTCAAAATAAATAAAACATTTATGGAGTAATATTTATAGGTTTGCAATTTTATCTTATTTCAGTTACACAAGGTAGAGAAAAAACCCTCTGCCCTCTATGTTATGCACAAGGAGTGCTCACAATCAGAAGGGACATTTCTTTCCTAATAAGCTCATAAAATGGCAAATATTTTCGTCTGCCTGCTATGTCTCTATGTAAAGACATGTGTGCATATTTGTTTTTAGAGATGACTGAGTAATTGGAAACAAATTATTTATTTAACATGTTTTCCTTCAGCTGAATCTACAAAGAAATGCAGCATAATTGGGAAAGCAGCTATGTGCCTCCCAATGCAGAGAACCTTTGAGTAGGATTGATGGAAAAGTTGACAGCAAGTCATTTATGAAGAAATTGCCCATATCAAAAATCAGGGAAAAACTCCCATGTTTTCTGGTTTTTGTCCTTTCAAGAAAACAGCTTTGAAAATTATTATTTCACTTATTTATTGAAAAAAGCATCCAGGATGGAGGAGCAGGAAGCAAAACCAAACAATTCATTACCATAGGCTGGAGCAAGAAGCTCTAGCACCAAGAGGGGACCCAACCTTACAGTAAAACCCCAGCTCCTGTGGATCATTTTTTACTGGAAATTAAAACTCTCCATCTCACACCAACAAATATGCTGTTCTTTGATAACGGGATCGCTCTTCTGTTTCACTACCAAAAACTGCTGCAGCAACTGTGGACTGTGTGGTCTTGTCAAGATATTAAATGTGGATCTCCATAGTGAGTGCACAGGCTAAACTGTGTTAGTGATTGTTAAATCAGTATCTCTCCTAGTTTTGAGCTTCCTCCATGTTGCCTTTATCTGTTCTTGGTCCTTCTCATCTAAACAGTATCAGTTCATTACAACAGGATAAAAATACATATTCATATGTTTAGGAAATAGCACTGAGTGTGTTTTCTGCATCTCACTGGAAGTTATTGGCCATGTACTCCATTGTCTGAAAAATTTATTTGGAGTGATGCTTCTGATAATGTCTCTTGGGGTGCATTTATCATTCATGCTTCTGAAGTGAGTCCTGTGGAAAACAAAGGTTGACATATCTCTTTCCCTGTTCAATTAGCAGCATTAGCTGCTCTTAAAATATTAATCTTCCAAGCTAAATTGCAAAAGAATTTGTGGAAAGAAGACAGCCTCGGGCTACAGGGATGGAGGAACGTAAGATCTTTTTGCAATGGAGCTATAATTCAGAATGAAAACATTTTTAACAATAATTATGCTGCAGTTATTTCATACCTTTTGTCTTGGGATTACAAAGCATCTCACAAGCCTCAAACCAGTGCTTATGTGCTTAATGTTACAAGGCCACATAGAGACAAATGACTGATTCCAGGTGGTTGGAAGGATCAAAGGAGCTAGGGAAAGTAGAGTCTGTTCTCCTTTTTCATCAAACTCACTTTTCTTGCATTCCCTGCTCTATTTATTACTTGAAAATATGCTCCTTCAATTCACTCTAACCTGTTCTTCATCCCTTCCACTTGTGGAACTTTCTGGGCAGCTATTTCAGTTGACTTTCCAGAGGGTATGCAGGGACATGGCCCCCTGTGTGGCTGCCCACAGCTGGGACATCAAATATAAAGCTTGGTACTCAGGATGTTGGGATTTCAGGATGTGGCACTTTGTAAATCAAATTGCTTATTTATAAGACCAAAAGTAGAAGCACGTTGCTTATATTAACACTGCTGTAAATGAGTTTCATCATCTTAGGCACGGCTTGAATGTATTCTGCAAGCCCCAGATATGCAGGAAGCTACAGTTTACTTGGATGCACGCACTCAACTAGTGGTTGGCAGCAATGTTACATGATCCCTGTCTTCTGAATTCCCGTGCTTGTATCTACTATAAAGGGATCACTGGCAGTGGCACCCTCAGCACTCGCAGACACAGACAATGCCAAAGTCAAGACACAAGTGCTGAATTTTGGGTACCGTTCGTGGCTGCATTTGGTGAAAGCATGGCAGTGCTTGGGCTCCAGATGTGTTGAAAGCAACATCTCAGTACCAAACCAGATGGTCACTTTGTCTCTTTATATGCCTTCATCTTTTATTTGTTGTCTTATCAAGGGAAGTGCTGATGGCAAGGAACATATTTGGAATCTGCATTTGTAAAAGATCCAGTGAGGGTATGGCTTATGAATGAGCCCTTGAGGCACTGCAGCAGTAACATAAGTGGTAAATAACAATAATTATGATAATAACGGAGATGACATCTATTAGCAGAGACACTAATAGAGTTCTAATAAGAATCACAACTGGGTGATGCCTTTTAATCAGAATTAATGGCATGTGTTGAAATATGTTGTAGCAGGATGCCATTGATTCAGCAGCTGGGTATCTAACAGAATCTCAGACCTTTCTCTAAGTACATTCAGGCCAAAGGTAATTATTTGGAGTATAGTTAAGGAAATTATTAAAAGCTACACTTTGGGAGAAAAAATTACATATGTATATATGTATGTATGTATGTATGTATGTATGTATGTATGTATGTATGTATGTATCTATCTATCTATCTATCTGTCTATCTGTCTATCCATCTATCTATCTATCATTTAGTGTTAGAATAGACATGTGAATGCATTATTTGCCATTGGGACCATCAGAAAATGCTAATATATGTGTTGCTTTTCCAGTTACGTGCACATATATCAAGCACAAAATGTTAGGTATTTTACCACAGTCTTATCATCCTCTTAAAACATTGAAACACAGGCTGTCTTGAAAGTGCTGCTAACAGAAGCCATGTATTAAGCAGATAACTGTCAGGATCTTATATGTCAAAGTAGTCAACTCTGATCAGTAAAAAATTGCCCTAATAAATACAAAGACCCCTTTTACAACAAGCTGACCCACAGCTCATCACTTAGTACAAAACCAGGGATATAAAAGAAGTTTTGTCTTGTTCTGAGATCTCCAGTAGTTTGTGAAAATGTACATTCAAGCTCTGTGTAGGAAGAGCAACCTACCAGCTTCATATAAAACCTACCCTCTTCACATAAAAGGGAGAGCAGCTCCAGAAACACTGCTCCTGTGTGGTGCCTCCCAGAGCTGGTGAATGTGAATAAGTGAAGTCAGAAGGACTCCTGGCTCTCACTCCCTTTGGATATCCAGTCATACACAGGTGCCCACAGGCATCAGCCCATCTGTGGCTGATCTAAGAATTCTATCACTAAGGGCATGCAGGGCTCTCTCTAGGAGATGTTCTCTTCTCTGCTTTCATGGTGCATGTGTCTGGTCCCTGCACTGGTATCTGAAGTCACCCCTCAGCTTAAGGGCTTGCTGCCACCTGCACTGGGAGCTCCTCCCAGTGCCAGAGACTAGGAGCTGGTGCATCTGGGTTGCGCAGGGAACAACGCCTGCCGGGATCTGCAGTGTTGGAATGGATGAAGAGAGGTTCGTGGTTCAAGAGAAGCCATTGCTAAAATGATTGGCTTCAGCAGTCACCAACGAGCGATCTGGAAGTGGAGGATTTCAGGGGACCAAGGACATCCCCAAAACAATGAAAAGCTGTCTTTCCCTCGTGGACAGATCTTCACAATTCATCTGGAAAGGTCTAAGAGCAAGGGACATGTATTGGAAAAAGAGAGCATTACCTTCCATCAGTATGGGAGCCAAGATTTCATGTATTTTCTACTGAATGTCACTGCTCACTCACTCTAGTAGCCTGTCAGCACCACACAGCGCCGTTGTGCAATTAAACAGTAGTAGCAGCACCAGTGGAAGGTGACAGACAAAGCAACTGCCCGCGACTGATCCACCCTTTCTTCCTCGGGTGTCTGTCCACTGGTCTTGAATGGAGAACACAAGGACAAAGCAACAATTGCTGTTCCTCTCCATTGGCACTGGGCTACCCATACCCTGTAGGACTTCCCTCTCAGTACACACACTGTGTCATCGATGGATCACGATGCCTCTCTGCTGTGTCTCTGCTAATGAGTAATCACGAGTTTCATGATGTAAATCTCCTTGCATCCTTTCTTAATGATACTGAGTTTGTTATGATCATTGTTCTTCTGACATCCCATCTATTATGGCACCATTTATTTAGCAAGGGCTTTAAAAAATTTAAAAAAACCAGAAGAAAATAATTATTCCATTCTGTTCTTGTTCCAGATGGCTTCTATAATTAGTTTAATACTTTTGCAGATGTTGTATGAAAACTTCAGGGTGTGAGCCAACAATGGGGAGATGAAGCTAATGAAAGTGCGTTTTCAGCTGATTATTCACAATGTGGAAATAAATATATTCTGTGTGTCAAATAAGTGCAATGCAGAATGCAAAGCATGTGTCTGGAGCATTTGATTCCACCAAATGATATGTGTTGTATCAAAGTCTCTGGCTTCAGGTCATGTTCTTGTCCCCTGCTTCTGTGGACAGGAGGCAAGGAAAGGCCAGTGGTTTTTCTGCTCAAAATACCAATGTGCCGTGATCAAGAACAAGAGTGCATAGTCTCATTTCCAGTCCTTAACTGCGAACCATTTTTTAGCCTTACCTGGATCCTTTCTCTCCCTGCTGTAGTCCCCAAAAAGGAAACCTGTTTGGTTTTCATATCTGCTTTCTTTTACTTCACTGTTTTTTACAGCAGCTGCACTGCAAAAACAAACATCCTGCCCTCCGTTCGTATGGTAATGAGGTGATCACATACTTACTAATTTTTTGGGATGGCAGTTATTTCATTAAGGGTAATTATTCATTCCCCTTTTGGATTTAGACTGCAATTAAAATTAAAAGAAAAGAAAAAAAAAAAGAAAAGAAAAAAAAAAAAAAAGAGACTTGAGAGAACCTCTCTTGCATTGGGAAACAGTGTTTCCCTCCAAAGAATGCCAGTACCCATTTATAAGCCCTCCTGGATAGGTTTCAATGTTAATATCCTTGGCTGAAAATGCTTAGTGATTAATAGCATTGACTGGCTAGTTAAATACACGATCAACCTGGGAGCAGTCATGCTTCTCTAGTAACAACAGTAATTGACAGAATGTTCAGCAAATAAAACTAGTTTAATGCTGTACTAATATATAATTAAAATACCTGTAACTCTTCCCCCCAGTGGGGATACAATGCCGCCACAGAAATGCCAAGTGCTTCAGTTTAAAAAAAGGAATCAGGTTCAAAAAGCCTGGTTTTTCTTTTTGAAGCCTCCCTCCCCCTCGGCCCCATAAATAGCCAGAGTGGTAATTTTGTATTCAGAGGTGCCAGCAAACACAAGACCATTTCAGTTTACAGTTGCTCCCACACATTGTGCCTGCAAACAGGAGGCGATGTATATTTAAAGAGCTGCTTATTGGCATCCTCCCTTTCTGCCTGAAAAGTATCCCACCTACAGCTTAGGAACATGAATTATTTACTGCCAAACAAAAAGCGAGGGCATTTAGCCATGACACCCTGATGGTTTGAGTAAGAAAATTCAGCCTCTTCTGTACATCTTCTCCCCCTCCTGCTGGGCTCATCTGCGCTGGGCTGAGAACTCTGGAGGGTTCTGTGCAGCCTGTCCGTGCCCTGCAGTGCAGGAATCCTCCTGCTTTTGTGTGAGACATCGGCTTGATATTCTTGAAACTTACTGTCCTGCCTTTAATCTGTCCTCATCCCTTCTTCAGGCACATCCTAGAAGGGATTTACTGGCAGTGCACATTCAAATGTAGCGCACGTCTTGAGCTTCAAGAGCTCTGCTGCTTCCTGGTCCAGATCTTTCACCGTCCCTGAAAACAGGAGCAGAGGGGAGACATTAACCTCTGTCTGTGCATTACACTGAGCTGCCAGACACAGCAGTGTGATAATCTCCTTTCTCTTTCCACTGGCAACACATCTCCAGTTATAACAGAATTACGACGTGTAGTTCCCCCAGCACTGCTGGCACTGCAGCAGATATTAATCAAGGTGTGCTATTCATCCAACTATTTGTTTTTCCCAGATATGTTATTAACCTTCTTTACATCAATCCTGCAAGGGCCAGAACTGTTTGGAAGTATGTGTGTGTTCACTGCTTTCACAAAGGGTATAGTAAAAAAATTAAAACTCCATAAAACATCAGGTCAGACTCACATGAGTATAATTCTTCTGCAGCTGGTAAAAAGACCAAAGGAGTGCTGGAGGCCAGCCATTCCTATTGAAGAGCACTAAATATATTCTCAATTTTAGAGATCTGGGAGAACAAGAAAAAAAGAAGAAAACAAAGTAATTACCTTTATTAGTTAAAGTAGTTTATAGAACAAAACCACAACCAGAAATAAAGCAACGGTAGCACTGGGCTATTAATAGGAATATTTCAGAGTATGGAAGTAGGCAGAGGAATCAGGAGCAAGAAATGGGAGTATCTGAAACCTAAATGCTGTGCAAAACTATAATTAAGCATCAGTCCTCTCCTAAACACTTTCTAGTCTTTGGACAAATAAAGAGAGAATTTTCTCATATTTTTTTCAAATTAGGAAACTTGATTACAATGAAGTGGCTTATTAGAAATTAGACAGAGAGTCTGTAGAATCCCATGACTTACCTCTAAGTGTTGGTAATTGTCTGCTTTTTCAGAAGATTGGCCACCTCTTTCACTAGAGAGAAAACAGGCTCTGACAGAAATAGCTATCAGCTCCTTAACTGAAGAATACTGAGAGGACATGGAGAGATAAAATGAAGATAAATTGCTGGAATAGTGGAAAGTGAGAAATTTGATTGATTTTATACAGTGGTCAGCTCACTAAGGCTTTGGGTTACTGTTAAATCTTTATATTGCACAAAAAGAGAAAAAGATTTTATTAATATGTATGTTCACAGAAATATTAAATTAAATCAAAATTACAAAATATTCTCCATTTTATAGCCATTTCTATCTCAAAACAACTCCTTTCCTCTCTTTTTATTATCGTCATTCTCTGACTGCTGCTTGGATGCTCTGTGCAGCACCGTTACAGAGCTGACACCTGTTGTGACACAGCTATTCTTACAAACAGGCCTATCTCTAGTACCAGGCAGTGCCTTTTTTTCTCATATGGTTGTTCATATCGTTGTTTTCCACTGGTTTTACTTTTTAAGTTAGCAAAGGGAAAAAAAAAACAAAAAAACCCAAAAAAACCCAAAAAAAAATCATTGAGGAACTTCGCACTCATTTTGCAAAGAGTTACATGATTATGAGTATGCTGGTTCTGGTGGAGAAAGGGATAAAGCATCTGTTGTTCCAGGCTCAGGTGTGAGAAGGATGTTGAAACACTTTTATTCTCAGACAATTTTTCTTTGTGATCCAAATCGAAATCGGTAGGACAGGAAAGCTTTAGGAAAACATCGTACCCGGACACTGTTGTAGGAATACCTTTCATGAGTTCAGTGTGGTTTAGCAAGCTGTCTAGTCTTTTGGCTGTAGATCTAATGCTTCCTACCTCTTAATCCAGTCCAGATCCTTTAAATTGTCCTCTGGAGTTGTTTTATTGACAATCTTTCTACGCTGACAGATCACGTGTGCTCTTGAACACAGTGGTCTGTTCGTTTGTATCTACCTTCAGAGAACCTTAGAATGGTTTTGGTTGGAAGGGACCTTAGAGATCATCTTGTTCCAACCCCCCTGCCATGGGCTGGTACACCTTCCACTAGACCAGGTTGCTCCAGTTAAGATCTCAGTGAAAACTGATTCTTTATCATTTTCATAAGCTGGCAGTGGGGACCCTTAAATTGCCATCATTATCCAGATGAGGAGTCATCCCAGAGTGATTTGCTGCAGCTATCTGTGAAATGGCTGCAAGCTTGAGAACGAAATAAAAACATGATGGCAGGTGAAAATAACAGGGGTTATCACCATCACTCACCTTTGAGTCTGACTAGCTCTGGAAGTTTTATCTCAAAAATCCACTTGTTGGCTTGGTATCACCTCCCTGATAAAATGTGGTGTATGATACTGAAGGGTTGGTGCAAACTGATCCACTCCAACATCATTTTAGGCTCAGTGTAGAGCCTTGCAAAACTTGTGATTTGTTAGCATTAAAGGCACAGTGCACTACCTTTTTTAGACAGACATTTTGGGCACTAAAACCCTTAGTGCTCCTTACCTGCACAGAGGGTTTCTCAAGCACCATATAAGAGATGATTATAAGACAGATCCATGGCATGCTATTAGTGATTTCAGTCTTGAACGATTTGAGTGGTTGAATCACTTTTAATGGTAGAAAGGGACTTGGCTAACAGGTTAGGTCAAGACTGATCCAAAACCTTGAGGAAAGCTGCACTTGCGTCTGAATTTGATGGCTTCAGTATTGACTTTATGGGCCACATGATGGCTCCTGTGATGCATCATTCTCTCTTTGCCACCAGACTTTTTCTACAGTTAATGGCTTGTTGCTTTGGAGTCGGCACTTTCAGTGCAGGGGACTGTATCTCTTTTCACATGGCTCATGAGCAGATAATCAGAGCACTGAATAACACAGCTCATCTTGTATAGGTGTTATCTCTCGAAGGGAAAAAGGCTGCGGCACGTTAAAGAGCTGTTAGGGATAGTAACTTTTATGATACAAAGTCTTTCTAAGAGTGATCTACACCTCCGGAGAACTGGTTTGTTTTGTTTTTTTTTGGTTGTAAAGTTAACTTGATTAAAAATTCTGCAAAACTGAGGAACAAGTATATATGGATCTATGTGTGACAAATGGCCTCTAGTACCAAACAAACATTTAAGGTTCAGTACAGTCTGGATAAAAAAAATGGATGTCCTGCTATTGCTTTGGCTCAAACGAAATCAATTCCCTGCCTCATCTGAGATAAAAATATCAGAACTAGGCCATGATTTGACATCTGTAACTGCTGTTAAGGGTTGGTACGTTGTGGTGCTTTTGGTGTCATGAGCATGGCATCCCCGTAAGATTTGCTGCTCAGATGGCAGACAGAGTTGAAGTTCTCTACCAGGAGAAAATTAGCAATCCAAAATGATGCAACCCTGAAAAGAAACTAAGGATGGTAAAACCAGCAGGGTTTTCTACTGACCTGAATTCACGACAGATGAATGAGCAAATGGAGGAACCTTAAGAAAAGAAGTAAGTTCTGGTATTTGGGAATTTTACATTTTGGGAAGGTTGTTTCAGAGCCTAGGAAAGAGATTTGATCATGGACCAATTAAATGCTGAAGCTTGAAAATTGTTTAGTGTTATGTATAATTACTTTTCCAACTATAACAGGAAATTATTTAAATGCAAATTAAACTATGCTGCCAGAAGGTAGATGTATGGTGCTGAATAGAGCTGTTTTAGGAAACAATGTAATTTTAGGGAAATTACCTCCGTTGTCCTGAGGAAAAAAACAATGGCTGTGGAATTAGCCCTACAAATAATGTTGTATCACTAAGATCAGTTAAACATTGTTATTCTCCAGGACTTGAGCTGCTATAAAACTCCCTAAATGAGTAACAATTGTTGGCTAAGTCTGTAAGGAGACTTCAGAAGTGGAACAATGTCCCTGATTTTCTTGTATAATAAAGCATATACCACTTAACTCCAACTGGTTGGGAGGGTGGGTGGAAGGCTGGGAAGGTTTTAAAGCTTAAAATTCTGTACTTTTTGTTCCCAAAACTAGAAGCTTTGAATGCACCAGTCAGGCTTGCTTAACTTTGTTACAGTTACTATGCCCTTTTAATTGGGGGATTCCTAGAAACCACCTTGGTCTCCTAGTGTGACTTTCTGGTTCACTTTATGAAAGCCACAGGAGGTCCTTCCAGGACCTTCAAAGGGAGTAGAAGAAAAAACACACCCGAAAAAAAGGAAATTAGCTCAGATTAATGTAGATAGAATACCACAGCATACTGAAAGTGGGGAAGTGTTTCGTTTGGCTTTCATGAGAGGACTGAACTGTATTGACTCTCACTTGCCATCCACCAGGCTTTACTGCAGGACCATTGCTGGCCATACCATACATACTTGTGACACAGTCAGATCTTCCTTTGCTTTCCCCTGGGATGATAAAAACTAAAAAAAAAGAAGATGTTTTACTGTAAAGTGATACATTTAGGGGATCAAACATCAAACAGGCTTGTGGAAGAAAGAGCCTAAAGATTAAGCATAACTAGTGAAAGCACATGTGGAGAGGGAATGGTGTCAGCTCCTGTCCTGTTGGTCTTTCTGTCAACCCTGCTGGGACGGGTTTGGTAACAGCTCAGAGCAGGGTTTTCATCTATCATCAGGGGCAAAATCTGAAAAAGATTTTAAATCCCTGGTGGACATGGGCCCTCCTCAATTAAAACCAAACCAAACCAAACCAAAAAAGTCTAATGGGAAGAAAAATTATTTTTTATCCACAAATATTTTTCTCAGGGAAAAGTGGAAGCTTTTCTCCCCACAGCCCTTTTGATGATGCTCTGAAAAGGAGGACACAGTGACAAAAACAAATGAAGTCTTCCCTGAAGACTGTCCCCCAGACTCCAGAGCAGAGTGAGTTTCCAGAACAGCAAGTGATTTAACACTGCATCTAACACATTTGCACTCACTTTCTAGGGGTCAGTCACAGGTACAGAACGTGCGTAGGGAGCCCAGTCCCTGTTCACTCAGAAATTCAGAGAAGAGCTGAGATGCAGCCCCTAGGAAAGGGAGATTCAGCTGGCTATAGGAATAACCCAAGGCAGGAGGCAGCAAGATGCAAATCATGGGAAAATCAGACAGATAAACATCTTGCAGAAGACTGGCATTTCCACCAGTGTAAGGGAGCTGTCAGGTGCATCAGAGGCAGGTCAGAGAGGGAGAGTAGTTTTGTTGTGTTGATAGCACCCAGCATGGACGCTTTTGCACATGGGATGTGTGCCCTTGTGCAAACACATATGGCCAAATGTTTCTCTGGGGTGCATCATAAAGCACATAATTGCAAGGCACTTCCCACACATCCCAAGGAGCCTGCTGTGACAGCTGCTGAAAGACAAATGCCAATAACAATCAGCACCTGCCTAGCAATGTTTCAAGCAATTGTGTACCCAAGAAAAAGGTTCCCTTGCTGACTGCAGTGCATGTGTGACAATGGCTAGCTTTGTATGTGCTTGGAAAACTCCCTGTCCCTTATTTCCAAGGCATTTGAGAGCCTCTTGCAGGCACACTGCATTAAGAATGTCTTTACTGAGGGGTCTAAAACCCATTTTAAAGACACAGAGCATTAAACGTTGATCAGGTTAGAGTGGTCAGGAGTGCACCACACGCAATGAGCCTTGCAGGAGACAGAAGTTTAAATTACTATGTTGCATATACATCAGCCTTGGGGTATGCTGAGGCCTCTTTAAGTCACCCTGGCAGCAGAAAGAAGTTTTAAACCATTATTTTGCCTAAAGAGCCTCCTTGAATAGGCCACAAGTACATGAATGCTTATTCACAGTTGAAGTTAAACTACCTAACAGTAAGGGTTTTGCTTTCCAGAGCCTGTGGGAAGTAGACGGTGAGACAGTTTCTCCACAGTAACGTGAATGTACTGCAGGGGGCTGGGGAGCCTCCTGCTGCAGTGTGGGCCAGACTGTGAGGCCACATTTTCCCACAAGAATTGTTCTTCCCTCTTTTTCTCAAACGGTTGTACAAAAAATGGGACCTTCGTAGCCTCTGAGAAGAGTCACGTAGACTATAAAAGGCTGCAATGTAAAGCATTTGCAAAATCATTCAGCAAAAATCCATCAGCAATTCGGACAGCGGAGCGTTGAAACAGGAATCAAGCGCCCTGTGAAATGAGGACTTCTGTTGACAATTCAGCTCCTTGTTGAAGGTTTTTGACAGCTTGGCCCTGGATGCCTGTTCTCACAAGATTTTTCTTGTTTTGGCTTCTGTCTCTGGCCTGAAAGAATTGGCAGAGGAAGGTCATGTTTACCTAGCAATATATAATTTATATAACTTGAATTTGAGGGGGACTCTTGATATGAAATATGGATTGTACTGCAAAGTCTGACAAGCTGTCATACTCAAGGAAGGGACCCTGTCCTTTGTGTAGCTCTGAAAAAAAATACAGCAAGATGATGATAAACACGAGACGCGTGCTGCCTCGGGCAGAGGCTGGATGGAGCATTTCAAAGGTGTGCCCAAGGGTATTACAGCTGAGCTGAAATCTTTCTGCCTGCACAACTAGGACACCTTTGTACCTTCAAGGTCCTCTTCAAATCCCATCTGTGAGCTCCTGGCTTTCATTTTACACTGGTCATGTATCTGGTTTTAGGCTGCTCATTTAGGAGAGAGCAGAAAAGCTGCCAAAACAACCTAACCATGGAGAAATACGTGCCTAGGGAGAAGTTATAGCTTTCCTGGCATCTTCTTTCTTTGCAAGTAACAAGAAATAAAGGACTTGGAAGTTCAGGCAGCCCTTTGCACTGAGCCAGGCACAATAAGTGAGTGGTGTTCTGATCACTGATAGTATGTGAAGTTCAGGTCTGGGGTAGTATCCACACTGTACAAGACATTTGGTGAAATTACTGTTACTATTGCTTAATCAGTAAAAGTATTCTTTAATGACCTTCATATCTGAGAGGAGAAAAAAAAATCAGAGCAATGAAATAAGTCCTCTTAAAATCTTAATTAAAATACGAAACCTTTGATTTCAGTCAATTAAACGAGACATTTTATACCTTTAAATTAAGTATTCTGATCCTCTCTAAACAAAATATGCTTATGGCTGAAACTGTATTCAAGATTATAATGGTCTGGATTAGTAGTGCTTCAGATGTTCACCTCAAAGCAAAACTGACTACAGAATTGAAGCAGAGATTGCTTCCCAAAGACTAATGAGAGCTGAAGGTGCTCTGCTGGTGGCTGTCAGAATTGGCAGCCACTTTATGAAGCTGAAGGACATAGGTGAAAAACCCATGGAAAATTTGGAGACGAAAATTTAAATGATGGTGCTTCTCTGCAGTCGGATGTCCAAGCACAGGTGTCCATAAACATCCCACTGTATATTGAGGAGCAACCTGAAACAGCCACTGTCTGTCTGTTTGGGAGCAATCGGAAAAAGATGCCTTTTTCCCAGCTGAGCCATTCATCTGTTCAGCCTAAGGCATCCCTCAGCATTTGGGTGAGGGCAGAAGAGAAGATGAGCTTGGTTGTCAGCCAAATCTCAGCTTTGGAAAGTAGCTTTTACCTGCCTAAATTTAATCTAATTGCACATAGTTGTAGTTTATACTTTTACACCCTGCCCTAAAATATTGAACAGCAGCATACTAGGCAATTAAATAGCTGTCATGCCTTCTCCCAGATCTAGCAACACTTTAGGGATATATATGACTCCTGATTTGTGCAATCAGTTAGTAAAAACTTTGTAGAGCACATTTGGATTCATCTGAATGAAAGGTACCACCATAAATGTAAGATCATTCTCATTACCATTAATATTCTTTTATAAGGAACCTTATCAAAAGCATTTTGAAAAGCCAAGTAAATTACATCTACCAGGTCACCTTTATGTACTATTTTATTAACTTTTCAGATGAGGAATTGCTTTGAAGTAACAATATTTCCTTACGGTGACTGAAGTGGGTTTTCTTCTTATTGTCATTTATTTGCCTTCATTATGGTGACATTACAGGCTACAGCTGAGGTCGAGGGCCTGTTGTGCTTAAGGCTGCATAAACATGAAAGCAGAGAATGGTGACATTTTGGGAAACTTAAAAAAGAGAAAAAAAGTAATAAACTTTTCAGTTCTGTCCATGCTGAGATCCTTGTACTCGTGTCCTCTGTGGCACCAGCTGGATGATGGTTGTTTCAAGGGATGGGGGATCATCTCCCAGCCAGGGTGTCTCTACAACTTTTGGGGTGTAAACCTGCCCCAGAGATACTGTGCCCTTCCCTGCAGTGCTGGTGCTGCTGAGGTGGGAGCACTGGCTGGATGGGAAGCATTTCGACTGGCATTGTGGGGTCCTGCAGTAGCTCCCAGTGAGTTTTCCCTTGCAGTTGTTGCCCAGTAGGAGCCTCCTTTGTTTTCAGGAGGGAATTTCACCCCATAAGGTGAGTGGGGCACCTTATTTGACAGATTCACTATTGTGAGGTTTGTTTCCTCTACAGCCTGGGCTGGGCACTGCCTTGTCCAGGTGATTTACTGCCCTGGTAAACTGGTGGCCATATAACTCCTTCCTCAGGTCCAGTTCACCTTCCACAGTGTTAAAGTAAATAACTGCTGAATTCACTCTCTATTTTCACAGAGAAGGCAGCAGAGACAAGAAATCTCGTTAGTTACATCCATACAAATAACTCACACCAAGGTTTTATTCCTGCTCCAGCATACTCTGAAATTTCAGTCTCCCCTCTCCCACAAAGATAAAGAGCTGTGCAGAAGAAATGCTTGCTTTAGTACATCTGACAGCAAGTAACCATGGAAAGTGGTGTCTTCCAGCAGATACATATATTTGAGTTAATTAGGTACAATAAAGCTGTCACATAACAACAGCGCTTTCTAAGTTTCACTCATTATATGCCTGGTTGCAGATTTAATTTTTTTCTCTTCTACTGTATCAGAAATACCTTGGGGTTTTTTTTGTTGTTTTTGTTTTTTTTTTAATAGGCCTATACATCTATGTCCCTTTCCTTTCTAGCTTGTCTGCATTTATTCTACCCTATGTTCTGCTCTTTAGTCAGATATCCTTTTTAATTTTTAAAATAATTTTTATTTTCAGTAAACTCTGCTCAGCCGTGCAAATTTCATTCTTTCTGTTCTTATTTTCAGCTCAAAGGTCCAACCACCATCTGCCCCTCTAGAACAGATTCTTAAAGAGCCTCCAGATTGATTACATTAGCCAAACTCACCCCTGGTACAACTCCTGAGGCTGCCAGAGCAGTTACTCTAGGAACAAATTTGCTCTAAGTTGTTAAAGAGTTTCACTATGCCCTTGAGCCTTCTGTTAATCATTTTTCTCGTAGTTTTAAAATCTGGCCTTTTAAAGTTCACCCTCACTGCATTACCCCTAGGAGAGTAACCTTCTATTATGATATCAAACCTAATTGCACAGTGATTATGATTACCCAGTGGATTTCTGACTCTCACCTCCCTTAACTCTTGTGCATAATTTAGCACAGAGTTGAGACTCGGTCCCTCCAACAAAGGGCTCCTCTGAAAAGCACTCTTTAAATAATATCAATTAATTGGCTTTTCATACCATGGGCTTTTCAACTGATAGGCAGCGGAGGCATGGAAGTCATAACTCTTCCACTACTGACTCGGTGCCCTCCACAGGGTCAACCTACTTTGTTCCAGTGGTGGTCCTCAGAGTTGTAGAATCACAGAATCATAGAACCATAGAATGGCCTGGCCTTGTGCTGTCCCCAGTGGTCCCTGCAGCTTACCCAGGTGGCCTTGGCACTGGCAGAATGGTGACAGGGAGAGAGAGGAGCCGCCTTAAAAGCCAGAAAAGTGAAAAAGCACAAGGTTTGGAAATGAAAAGACTCTCTGTGCGACAACGGGCAGAGGATAATAGAAAGGAGGGAGGTGCTGAGGTTCAATGCACTTCTGTAATGGCTGTTTGGTGACTGCAGTTCTTGCAGCACGTGGGCGTTGTGTATTAATACAGCTGCACACCCCACCAAAGCCTCTTGGATCCTGTGCTCACTCTGCTGCTCTTCCCATGTCCCTTTGTAATGAGCTTGATGGCAGACCAGATCAATTTGTTTGGTGGTTTCCATGAACTGAGAACAAATGGAACAATCTGGAGAAAGCATGTTGCTAATTTCAGAACGTAATAGCTTCTGGTGACTGCACTGGCCATTACAAAAAATGTTTCCCCTTCAAGGGTTCCTGAAAATTCTGTGGAAATGTTTAGGACTGAGTACATGACAGAGGTAAATATTCTGGTCTTTTCAGGTTTCTGAGTGGGAGTACTTAGCTGAGGACCAGTCACCCCTTTTACAAATAGTGGTTAGCAGAAAATGCAATTCACATAACAAAAAAATAAACATTCATTTTCTTTTTTAAAAAGCCAAGCTGCAAAGAAATGAAGGAAATAAGAACTAGCTCATAAAGATTAATTCACCACAGGAGAAATTCCCTCTCTGAAAGGTAAAGTGTGGTAGGGTTCTAACTGCCTGCAATAAACGCAAATGAATATTTTCTGTTTGCCCTAGTGACTGCTAATATACATATTTGTCTTAATGCATTTGGAAAAAAAAATTAAGGAAAATAAAAATAAAGCTCAATGGCTTGTCCTAAATGGATTCCCAACACTGGCAGAAAAAGACACACAGGGCACTTTGCTAAACGCTGTATGAGTGTGTAGCAGCACTGCTGAAAACAACATAATGGGCTATTGCCTTTCAGCTTTGCAATTGTGACTATACAGTGCTGTTGGGCAATCTCCTGCTTTATGAGTGGGATGTGCTGAACAGAGGCTGGTGCTGGTACTGGGCCAAGCCGTAGCTGTGCTTGGATTGATACCAATCTCATCTTTTCCTGCTTTTCATCTGTCCCTGATGTGAAGCCCTCCCTGCTGGTGGTTCATAACTTCCTTAGAGATGTGAGGTGGCATAACAAGCTAAAGCACTCACAGAAACATTTGGAAGCTGCAGGCTTTTATTTTTACATGGATCTGACATGTCACTTGAGTGTCCTCTCTGTTATCCCTGGCTGACAGTTCAATAACGTCCTGGTCATTTTCTTCGTCTGTTGTTTGCAGCACTTTGCTTTTAGGAGGTGGTCATGCAAGCATTCTCAAGCTTTCTCTGTGCTCCTTTTCCTTTTGAATCATTTCTTCACCAAGATGCACCCTGTGCATTTACACTGGAACCTTAGGCACAAATTGGCTGGGATTTCATCTCTGTTATATTAAGAAAACACATTCTCATCTTTAAGAATATGTGTTGTTGAATGCTATGCAATAAACATAGGAATAAACATCACAGAGTCATTTAAGTCTAAAGTAAAAAAAAAATTGCACTGATTTACTGCACCTAAAGGTTTCTTCTCCCTGTACTGGATTTCTTATTAGTACTGGATGAAAAGAGAAATTGCAAAGACAAATCCAGCCTAGCACCATCAGATTAAGTTCTTCATCTCACCATGCTCAAAGCATCTCTACCACCAGCATCTACAGGTGCAGGATGATATGAAAAAAGAATAAACAGTAGACAGGTATCCACAATAAGCCACATCCCACTCCGCCCATGCTGCCAGGCTGTTCCAGGCTCTGTGGGAGATGGGTGCCACTGTGGGGTAAGGGATTACACGGGGCTGTGACCAGATGGTACTAAGGGGTGAGCTATGTTCCCATTAGGTAGCTAATGCATTCCTTGCAAATCTTCCTCTCCTGAAGTAAGTCTAGCTAAACCAAATCAATTGAAGAGCTTTCAAGGACTTAAAAGTGTACCCAGTCTATTCAGTGGGGGATAATTTGCACAATCAGTGGAACAGAGGGCAGAACTGTGTCTGAACCAGGAAGCCAAAGGCAATAACTAACGTGTATCCATAAAAAATTCATGGGAAATTTCATCTTGGGTAAAAGAGAATGAATAACTATGTTGATTAAGTATTAAAAGTTCGTTTTATTTTTAGAAGTACTCAGAAAATTGAAAACATCTGGGAACATTATGCAATTTTTTTACGCAATATCTTCCATTTACATTTCATCAATGCCATCAACTTAACCCTGACCTGTACGGAGGCAACCCACAAGACCCAGTCCTCTTTCTTGCTGGGCTGCAAGAAGTGGTTGAGTTCAGGCACTTTTCTCTCTCTGAGGAAAAAGTGTTGTGTGTATAAATGACGGTCTATATCAGAGCATAATGCCCAAACCCTTCCACATATTTGACTTTCATCATCCTACTAACAAAGTGTACCAAGTTTGAGAGGCGAGTGGCAGAAAAATGTCTTAGTCTGATCAATCTGTTGAAATGTTGAATCCCTGGGAATTTGCCCTGGGACATCTCATAGGACTAGCTGTGGATCCTGTTAAATCAGAAGCAAGAAGCTTCCAAAGAAAGCTTAGATCTGCAAAGATCTTTTGATAGATTATGCCAGAGGTTGGCATCTAGAAGGTAGAAACAGAAGTGCCTTTATGGGTATGGAGCCAATAGGAGTCTTAACTGTGTCAGATTGGAGTATTAACAACGTCAGGTTGTATTTTCCCGAGGGAGTGATCTCCTGCTGAGAGCAGAGAGAGGGTGGAGCAAAAGGACAGCAACTTTTGGGTCACCTTCCACCTCCAGCAAGCATTCTTGCTCTGGCCCAGATCTCTGCAATTTCCATCAGGTCCAAATACAGCAGAGCAAATTTATTTTGTCCATCATTAAAAGGCTCATTCACAGTCATTGTATCACCTCTCAACATGGGGGCTAGTCGCTGTCCTCCAGGGAGCTCTATCCCGTATCCCATGGAGGAATCACCTTTCAAGGACTAGGCTTGTCATTTCCTTCCGTGCAGAGAAGCTGCCAGCAGGAGGGACCTGGTTTCATTTGTGTGTGTTTTCGAGACTGTGGCAGGAGATTAACTCATGTAGGATTTACCAGATGTCTCTCTGTGGAGTGGGCTGCTTTGAAGAGCAAACGAGTTCTTCAGTCTATGCCTAACCAAAGGAATGAATTACACACCTGCGCACTCTCCTTTCTTTCAAGGACACGGTGCCCTGTGGAGGTGGGGGTGTTCTTTTCTTGCCTGGAGAATCTCACATCATCACAGGCAGAATATTAGAGGAATGGGGAAGAGACAATACACTGACTTTGCTTTATAGTCTGCCTCCTTAGTCTCTCTGGCAGGTCAGATAAGCCCTGCCTAATCTTGCATTGAGTTTTACTAGTGTCTGCTTTTTTATTTTTTTTTTCTTCTTCCCTGTTTCAGCTTCCCCTAACACTTCCTCAGAGGTCTTGTACTCTCTGAGTGCTTGCAGAAATGTGCTTTCTCTGGCTGCTTTCAGTCAAAGGGAAGTAGGGATGCACCAAGAGATATCTGAATCTGAGCAGAGGCTTCCTAGAAAGTCTAATTGCAGTGGGAACAGTTCAACTGGTCTCACTCTTAACAAGAACTATCGCTCAGCATTGGTGTGATGACTCTGCAGAGCTGGCTGGGATGTCCCCAGTGAGCTGTGCAGACTACTTGATGCAGAAAATTGTGCAGGGACAGGGGCCTTTGCAGGTTGTCTTGAGAGCTGAGGGCAGCAGTGAGGTGTGGAGTCCACCCCACCCAGCCAGCGCTGAGCAGTGTCTGGAGCTCACACTGACAGATGGGTTGGATGAGTAATAGGGTCTCTTCTTTCTCACTGCCATCGAAGACTCTGATTGATTTGTCCAGTTTGCCATGATGAAGTCATTAATCTTGATGACACTTGCTGCAGCTCAGCCTCTGGCACGCCAGAGTAATTCTTTTTGCACCTGCCAACACACAGGTCAGATAGCAGGATATGCACTGTCTGAAAGTTGTAGACCTGATTTCTGAGAAAGGTCTCATAGGTAGCCACTAAAGGGAACAGGTCAGGAGCTGACTTTCCTTTGGTACAGATTGGAGGCAAGAGCCTGTTTCCTGTAGTGAAAGCAAAGCTAAAGATGGACCATGTTTTCAAGAGTTCATATAATTCCCATGACAAATCTAAGACAAACATCACTATCCCTGCTATCCACCATGCAATGCTACAGTGAATCCCACAGGAAGGTACTTGGCAGGACAACAATTTGTCCAACAAAAAACACCAGTGTGTGTCCTGCTATTCAGTACAGTCAGTAACCCTCCTACCAGTATGGAGGCACTATTCCAGGACAGAGGTACTTTATTGCAATGCAGCTCTTATCTCGTAATAATAGCTTGATATTAAATTGCAATTGTATAAGACACTTACTGGTGACCTGTCATTGCCCTTCTTGAATGTGGCATTAGATACTTTGGCTTTCTCAGTGTTCACACAACGCCTAAGCATGGCAGGAATGGACTTTAGGGAGAAATGACTTTTTCAACAGAAATTAGGAATTGTTTCCTAAGAATTGTTTGTACCGACAACTCCTTGTTTCTTTGTCATTTCTTACCACACTCATTGAGTCAACACAAAACAAAATGACACAATGAGTCAATAATTTTTAAAACTTGAGCAACAAATGTCATCAGGATGTGACATGAAAGGGAAAGAATAAATGCATTGGATGAGGTTTAATATTAAGCCTCTGTGGAAAGGTTAAATGTTTAATTTCTGTCCACTGAAAATCTACCTAATTTTTTATCGTGGCTATAACTCTAGAGGAATGGAAGTTCAAATGATTAACCATGAATCATAGCACAGTCCACTGCTAGCAAGGTTAGCATTAATAGATTATCAATCAGTGTAATGATGGGTGGTAAACTAATTTTTCCCATCAGCTCTCTTACTGGGTAGTTGGTTTTTTGGGGGCCAAAGATGTAACAGAGCTTTGCACTGAATTAGGTTAGAGAGTTAAATAGTATGTACAGCTGGTAGGCTCAGCCCAGGATACCACCAGAGCCCTCTGGATGTTCAGACGTGTTTCAAAGCAATTTTTTCTTTACCATTGAGACCGGTAAATCCTTTGTTGAGAGCTGGGAAAGGTTTGCAAACACTGAGATAAGAGGACTGTATCTCCCTGTACCATCACCCACTGACACCTGTTTGCGCTTGAATAATTTTCCAATTATACAGAATCTTTTCAGGACTGTGACAGGTTGTCCCTGGAAGAGAGGTTGCCAGTAGTCTTGCTGTACCTGAGAAAATATCTGAGTATGTGATGGAAAGCAGCTTTTGAGGCACAAACTTATGGAAATTTTGTGCTTATAAAGAGGATGTTAATAGTGCTGGAAAAATTATTTGTTCTGTGCACTTCTAGGAACTGAGTGACTGAAGAGATCTACATCATTTACAAGCACCCCTCAGACATTAAAAATGTCCTTGACTTTCTCTTCTCTGCTTGTATGGCACAATATCATGTACAGCTTCCAGCTTTTTGGATGAGAAACCTTAAGCTTTCTAGAGACTCCCAGGCTCAGAAGGCGGAGTGGGGGTGACCTGGTTCCACACAGCGCAGTTGTGCTGCGACAAAGCATCTGGCTCTTTTTTGGGATCTCAGGACTCTGGTGGACACTTGACACACTCTGGTCCTGTTACATTGATTTGGTCTGGGTATCGAAGGTGAAGTTGGTGTCTAGCTTTGATCATCCACTGAAAGGGATATCAAAGCTTGTAAGTCTGGTGTAGAATAAAATAACTCCTTATCCTAAGGCGTCAATATTTTATCTTGATTTGCAAAATCTTACTTTGCGCTGACTGGATGCACTATCTCTATGTATACACAAAGAACAGTAAGGCATCCTGTACTTTCAAGAGCTTGCTATGCCATCCATAGCAGTGGATGGATGAGAGATATAATAATGGGAAGAATCCATGGAAACTAATATGGGAAATCAGCAACGACCCTCACTCGGCCAAAGATCAGAAAATGTTTTTTCACCCTTGGAGAATTTCTGAGGTTAGAACAACTTTTTCCCTTTTTCTAAGATGGAATGAAAAAATCAAATTATTGATTTGGGTTTTTTCCATTGAACCAATAAGCTGTAAATAAATACATAAAAAGATAATTTCAAACACTTCATTTTGAGCTCTTGACATTTTCCAGTCTTTAATTTCTCTAAACTGCAATTTTCAATGTAATAAAACTTCAGCCCTCCTCTCTTTACCTCAAGTCTTCAAATTACATCTTGCTGGGGACTTCTTGTCTGGCTCTATTTATAAGAAAATGCTAATTAGCAACCTTAAACTTAACCAACCAACAGAGAGCAGCTATGGTGGTTTGCATTATTTTCTTTCTCTTGTCTGTAAATGCCAGGATCCCGTGGCTAAGCCATCCTGGCACATCAACGTGAAATGCTGATGCAAACCTGTTTCTGATCACTCTGGTTGAGACACTGGCATGCAAAGCTGCTCATGGCTGAGACTGCTTGTTTGTGATCACAGTTCTCCATCCAGAGAGATTTTCCTGGGAAATGGCAGCAACCTCTGGTTTATGTCCCTTTGTCACATAGGGACAGGGACTGATCCCTCTCCTGTCTATCTCTCTGGAGAAGGCAAATACTCTGCACAGAAGAGACCACGCTGCTCCAACCCTCACCTGTTAGGGGTGGACCAGCAAAGCAGATTGAGAACTTTGTCTGATCCTGACGCTCCTCCTTCCGCCTCTGGCTCTGGTTATCACCACAGTTTGTGCTGCAGATAAAAGCGGTACCAAGAAAGAGATATTCCAGAACCAGCTGGATACGGTCTTGTGCCGTGTGCTCTGGGATGACCCTGCTTGAGCAGGGAGGTTGGACCAGATGACCCACTGTGGTCCCTTCCATCCTGACCCCTCCATGATTTCTCAAAGGACCAGTCATCTTCTTTTGGTGGCACGTAATTTTACTAATGCAAACATTAGCTACACACACATACTTACACATAGACATATAAATACACAACTTTATGCACATACACATGTATGTACTTACAATTTGTGCTTATGCTTATATTTGTGTGCATACACACAGAGAAGGGAAAGGTTAATGTGTGTTTTGCAAACACAGGGGACACTTGTTTGCTCACTGGGAAAGAAGAAGCAATCAATATGTTTGGGTAGGGGAAAATGGATTATCCTTAAACATTCTGCACAAGACAGAAAACTTTCCAGTTGATGTTGATGTTGATGTGAGTCTGCACTAAAGGTCAGCCCAATCACACTATTTTGGCTGTAGCCAGCACAAAAAAACACTGCATTCAATCTTTCAGAAATTTGCATGTATTTTTCTGCAAGTTACTGTCTTAAAAGCAAGTTTACTGTATGGAAGTGGGACAGTTTCATTTGGTGCTTCTGAATAAAGATGAATGTTTTTTGTTTCAGCTTCCACTTATCTTTCCTTTAAAGAGATATTTTTAGTTTTTTATTCCCCCCCCCCCGTTATTCCATTTCCCCATATTGCAGGTTCTGAGATAATAAAAATCCACTCAACCCTCATGCAGGAGCAATCTAAGATTATTTGATTTAATATTTTTCGATCTACTATTTTTCATTTTTTTTAAACGCCACTGTATACATTAAGCATGTAAAAAAAAAGGTGATGTGTGTGCACACGTGTTTTCTCCGAGAGATGGTCCAAATTTAAGACCCATCCTCTGGTAATACAGATATTTATTCAAATAAACAGTGTCTGCATGGAGTAACTCCATCAGTAGACAGGGAGTGTTAGCTCTGATCTTGCTACAAGTAACATTGAAGGGGAGCACAAGATGTGCTTGAGGTTGCAGATAACCTGGTTTTCCCATCCCAGGACAATTTTTGGAATAATTTACTAGAGTAATTTCAGGTAAAGACGTAAAGACTTCCGCATTTTAGTGAACTGAAAAAAAATCAATTATTGCTCAAGGGAATTGGAAACTTTCATTTTTCAACATTTTTTTATTTTAGATTTCTGCCCCCTGACCAAGTAATACCATTTACAAAGGAACAGTCGTTTTACACATTCCAAGTGGCAAAAAACCCACAAAACAACACCTCACTGCAAAATCTGGATTGTGAAACTACCACAAATATCACTAAAACAGAGATGGGCTGCAAATGGCCTTTTCCTGGCATCCTTTGCAATTTTGACAAATTCACCAGGTGTACCGAGCTGTGTGTGCATGGATGAGCACACTTTTAGAAGCGACAGTGTTGTGCATGAAATCAGCACTGTGTAAAAATCCTTCTGTTCCTTATCTGTACTTTTGAAATGCATGCAAAAGTGCTGTGGACTTTTAAGGCTGATTGCTGTGCAACACTGTGATGTGGCCAAAGTCTCCCAAACATTTGTTTCCATAAAATATATCCAGATGTTTGCCTTGTGTCAAGGATGAGACCGAGCTGAAGCAGCAGTAAAACAAATTTTGTAACTAATAAAAATCCTAACACCTTATTCCTTTCTTCACTCCTGATAGTTTCAGTGTCTGCTTTACTTGATTTGAAGCTGCAAGAAGGAAACACAAAAGGAGATTTTTTTTCGATGGAGCGTCCAAAATTAATACCACTGCCCTGACACAGCAGCAGCAGGAGCGACATAAAAAACAAGTAATGCTTAGCTACGGAGTTTTGTTTTCAGACAGATAATCAAAAGGGAACTTGGAGAGATAATCAATTGGAAGGAGACCTGGTTGTTTGAACAGCGTAAAAGCACAGCGTGCCTCTACTGTGGTTGAAGGCACACGAGATTGGAAAGCGCCAGTGGGGACAAGGGAGAGTTCTTGGGGGATGCCAGCATCTGTCAGCACCCCTGCCTCTGTCCAGCCACAGGCTTGCTGGAGTGAGGGGCAGAGGAGGGGATGTGCAGGGGATCCCCAAGCACTGGGTGGTTGTCCTCCAAGCTCCTCTGCTCGTGCCATGGGACTCCAGTCCTGCCATGGGGACTAAGGCAGCATTTTCTGAATGTGTCACAGAAACTCGCAAACTGAGTGAAGCGACAGGGATGTCTCCAACCGCGCCACACGTGGGTATCAGATGAAAGTGCCCAGGTGTATAATTAGATGCCAGTGGTGTCAGGGTGCTGCACAGCAGCTGATGCAGACATCTCACCTGGAAATCAATAGCTGCTGAGGCCCAGTGTGTTATCACATCTTTACAGAGAGGTGGCATTTACTTAAGGGAAATGCAAAGACGACAGCAGCAGGAATGTTATGATTTTTCATGTGCTGATGTTCATGCACCTGAAGTGAGTAAGCTGTGGCAGCTGCAACTTGATTTCCTCCCTGGCTTGGAAACAATAGTTGAGGTGATAGCCCAAAGAAATGGCCCTCCTGGAGTCTCTGATGGACATCCCTGTGCTTCCTGCAAACAGTGGGGAAACACAGTGTTTCCCAGGAGAAACTCAGGGAGAAACACTCAGGGAAGTCCTCATCTACTCCAGCTACCTGAGGGAGGGCGTGGAGAAGGCAGAGCCTGACTCCTCTCAGCAGTGAGAAACTGTGGATACAATTTGCAGAAAGAGAGATACTCAGATTTCCGTTTCCCTCCCACCCCCTGCCCTCCCCCCACTCATACAGTGATCAAACATGGGAACAAGGAGCTAAGGAAGCTGTGAAATCTCCATGCTCACAGATACTCAAACCTTGACTAGACACATCTCTGAGTAACCAGCACTGAGCTGGCCTAGTCCCCTGCAGCAGTTTGGACTGCAGACCTCACAACTATACTGCCAATGTGGAGAACAAAATTAGGCTCCTAAATGTCACAGTTTCAGGGGAAGCTTTGCAGCAAACAAGAATGGAAACAAGATCCTTTTCCCTCCTCCAAATTACCTTTGTGAAGAAATGCCATAAACTTTTTCTGAAAAGGCCAAGCCAGACTTTTCATCTTCATTCTGCAGAAGTCATAATCCTCCTTCACTGACTGTAAGCCATTGGTTTAAGCTGCAGCTCCTTGGTGACCATTCCAGGTATCACCAGCTTGCTCCTTGCTGAGTTAACCAAGACAGCATCTATGACAAAAACACCACCTGAGTCTCCCTCTTCCAGGAGTTTTTCTGGTTGTTAGCAGGGGTCTGATATTCACCCACAGTCTGCAGTTATTTAGTTACATTAAAGTAATCTTCTTAGAAAGGACTTACTGATGACTTATACTCAAATGTGCAAATAATATGCTTGTAGAACATTAAAATGGCTCTAATAGTGTGGTAATAAATTTCTTTTCTCAATATAGATGATTAGAAACTTCAGTAGTTAGAAGCTATTAATGTACTCACCATAAAGCATGAAAGTCCATCCTCATGAAACCCTAAATGACAGTACTGTCTATAAATTTTACTGGAGGTGGAAAGAGCAGTAATTATATGGCTGGTGTTAGATGTAGCTCTCTCCCCAGAGGTACTAGTGGCAAGTCTTTTCCTCCTGTTGTTGAGCACTATTTTTGGCCATAGGCAGTAGCCAGAGTGTACTGTAAATAATACTGTTTTCTATGATGGATTTCTGCACAAACAGGAAGAAAGAGATTTTTTATTAAAAGAAAAATTGGCAAACAGTCAAGTGTAGATGGCTTTGAGAGTGGCAATGCAATAAAGAGCATTGAGCATCTGGTTCAATGTTGTCTGATTGACCTATGTGGATGGAGATGACTGAAAAACCCATTAGCTGCTGGCAGAGAAGTGTGTCTGATATAATCGTCCAGGCACTAACATGGAAAATCACCAAATCATGTTGCAAAATCACCAACTCCATTGACATTCTTGTTGGCAGGTGTAGTGGAGCAGCCAGGGAGTGGGTAGTCTCATATGGAGAGTAGTTTGTGCCCAAATAATTGTCTGAAACACCAGATTGACAAAAAACTCTTTACGATTTGGTTTTTTTTTTCTTCTCCAAATTTGAGCAATGAAATGAGATGCAGATACTGTCAGGGTTGCTTCCTGCCTTCCAAGTATTTTGGGGTAGCAACGACACATGTCTTCCTTCTCTGTAGCCCTTCTTTGAACCTCTCATCCAAACTAAGCCAGACTCGTATTCAGTAAAACACTTCACAGAAGTATTTCAGTTCTTCTGCAGTTTTATTACTGCAGTGTACTTCTTTCTGACAAAACACCTATTTTTACTTTCAGTTCTTGAAAGAAGTTCACAGGTGCAGGACAAACTATTGTACTTCCTGGTAGGATTCTTCGAGTAGCAGGACCTAATTCTCAGGCTGGCAAATCCAAGAGTTTGTGACACAGATTATAATGGGAAGCAGCTGGCTGGCAACATCTTCTGATTTCTCATTAAATAAATGAAAAATATTCAACATGATGTATGTTTCTGCTAGAGTTAAAAATACCTACAAAGATAGACCTCTTCTACCATCCAAGCTATTTGCCTTTGATCATGCACATGGAGCAAAACAAACAGAAAACAATTGTTATCAGAAATACAAATAGTTGACTAATATGATATACCAAATGATTTGGTTTTGCCCATCAATCTCATAAACTGTTAAAGTACAAATCAGTCAACCGGAAAATAGGTTTTAGGATAAATTTAAAATGTGAAGATCATGACAGGTTGGATAGAACTGTCTCTACATATGATATTTCTTATTCTGCATGATTTTTTTTTTTTTTGAATGCTGAGTCCTATTTCAGCATAGAAGTCAGGAAAGCTGTTCTTGGGCACAGAAATTTTTGAGGGAAAATAGAATATCATCTTATAATGTTCAGAACCTCTTGAAATCTTGCCCTCCAAAACTTTTCCTGTGACATCATTATACCATCAAACCCCAGCCATGAAACATTTGGAAGGATTAAGGTTTTCTGATAAATAGAATGATACAAAGGAAACATCAGTAATTTCCAATTGAAAGGTTTTTTGCAGAAAGCATAGTTGTGGGCATGGTTCATTAACCCAGTATATCTTTTTCTCTGTCTTCTGCATTGCTTCTTCCATGGTCAAGTTATATGGTGCAGACCTCAGCAATAAATATTTTGCTCAGAATTGTTCAAGCCTATAACAGAGAGAACGTGCAAAAACTCAGCTGGGAAAAAATTTGATTTAAGGTCTTGATTTCCTTATTCTAGAAGAAAAATCTCTTGTGAGTGGTAAGAAATGGCAGATTTAAAGACAGGTGAGTAGACAGAGGTTTGGCAGATCAGACTCAAAGACTTTTAAGACTTGATCAGAATTTAGAAACATGTGAGAGCCTTCCCAGTGTGAAGGAGACAATATTGATGCCTAAAGGGACCACAGGGTAGATACCTGTTGGGCATTTATGATTTATATCTGCCTGGAAAACTGGCTTGTGTGTTGCCCTAAGCCTCATCAGCAAAAAGGCTCCCTGTGAGGCTTCACACTACTGTAGGCTGATGTGATGTATGGTGGCACTACATAACCCTTTTCTTCTGAAAATCACTTTCCCCTGACGACGAAAGACCCTTCTCATGGGCTGCTTCTGATGTGAAAAAATACCATTCACATCTCTTTCCAAGTAGAAAGTATCTTTTATCCCCTTCTGGACCACTTTGTCCCTGCATGTCAAACACAGCCCAGACCATGCCGGATGCCTTTAAGAACATCATAGGATGTGTGGTGGACAACTGGGCAGCTGCTCCTGGTGACATGAAGCTACACAATCTCCATGACCTCAGAGCCCTTGTCTCACCAGATGCCACGGCGTGCAACATTATGAAATACACACAGCAGGCAACACACAATGGTCTTAATTAAGGTAAAAAGAAAGCACCCCCCCTTTTCAGAAAATCGGTGCCTTAGGATGTGTTCCTTAGGGTCGTGTTCAAAAGATCTGATGCTTCATCAGTCTTTGCAAGTGCATTGATTTCATGCTGGCCAGAATTTAATAACATCAAAAATGTCCTCTTACCACTGCACTGGGGATATCACAAGCTGTAATTAGTTAATGATCCTCATGTTTTGGGTCTCTTTGGATGAATAATTTCCTTGTTGAAAACCGAAACTTCCTGTAAACCAAATTATTCCTGTTTGATTGAGGATTGTTTTGGGGGAAAAAAAAGAACAAAAATTTCCATTTTATTATGCACAGAAGGCATCAAATTTTCAATTTGATCAAAGCAACCCTGGCTGTGCTTAACTTAAAAACAAATAAAAGTAAATCAAATAACATAAAACAAATTATCCATTAGCTAGGTAAAAAAAATATTGTACTTCACCAGACAGCTTGTGAAGAAAAACAATGTCTGGGATCAACAAAAGGAATATTCTGATTTTATTTTTCATTTATAATGAAAAAAATTTGTTCACAAAGCTGTGGGTGCTGAGTTTTTAGAGGGTGTTTCTGACAGACGGTGGGTTTGCCTTGTCTCCTTAGCTGGAGTGTTGGTGCAGGCTCCCTGATTTGGGCTCACTATGGATGTTGAGTGGCTAAAGTGCTGTCTCATAATGAAGCTGAACATTTGCAGGTTTTCAGGTCTTTAACAAACACAGCGACCAGTGATGGGATTGATGCCAATTTAGTTTTCTAGCTCCAGCTACTAACAAAGATTTCCTTTACATTCAATGGAGAGAGGGAGAAACATTTCCAGTGAAGATTTACCTCATCCCAAGACAGACACCTAAGAGAGATTGGATCCCTCATGGACATCCCTTTCTGTATCTACTATGTAAGGTGATGGAATTTGTCTTTTGGATGAGTCGAAATGTCTGAGATGAATCTCGTTGTTATGTACAATTCCTTATGCCAGGGAAATTCTGTGCCAGATATTCCTCCTCATTATTTCTAAGTAAAAATGAACACCATTAGCAACCTGACATTTTCACTGAGAGGATCTGGCTCTCTTTTTACTTATACAGATATAAAAAAAGTGTATCTTCATTAAAGCCAACAGATTTTATCTAGTGTAAAGCTGGTGGAAGATAGTGAAGGTCTTTTATGTTCACTATACATATAGTATGAAGAATGGTTGAGCACAGGCTGGAAGGTGTTAAACATAAAAGGCAATTCATCCAGACACCTTTGCAGGCTACAGCAAATAATTATTCCAGTTTCCAGTCAATGCTTGAGTTAATTTTTTGTGTGGAAAGATTTAGAGTTAGTTGTGGGTTTTGTTGCCATCTCTTACCACACACTGCATGGTATATGCAGAACAACTACATTTTCTGGCACCATATGAACTAGGACTTTTTTCCCAACAAAAAACTGGGGTTCTTGCTTTAAGAGATGGTTGAGAAGAAAACAAGATGTCACTACACATTCCCTAAACTCTTCAATGTACTAATGTGAGATGGAGAAAAATTATGTCTTCTACAGCATCTTGCCCTTAACAAGTTGTGGCACTTCAAGCACTCTGTTCCCTAACCAGCGCGGAGAAATGTTCCCTAACCAGAGTAGAGAAATGAATGAGTGAATCAGTTCTGTCTTTGCGAGGGAATAGTCTGCCTGCACAGCCAAGGAAACACCAATACCAAGGTGAAGGCCTGTGATTCACCAAATTAGGTTGGTTAAGTCATACATTCTCTTCTTGTTTTTCTCTCCCTTCTCATCCAGTTACCTTGTTTTCTCTTGCTCTTTGGGAACAGGAGCTGTTCCTGGCTGTGTGTCTGCGTGGGGCAGTAACAGGCTCATCTCCAACGAGTTTTTTGTTGCAACAAATGAACCTCAGTGAACAATAATAATAATGCAGGGCAGAAATGGAAAATTATAGCAATTTAGTACTGCATCACTAAAGGACCACATTTTGAGGCCCAGCCTTGCAGTCCTGTTGTTCAGGTGGCAAGACTCAGCTGTGCGTCACAGGGTCTTTGTGCAATGATAAACAGCTGAGGTATACACCAAGTTAATTATACTGTTGGTTGTGGTCCAGTGATGGCTTAAATTTGCAACTTATTAGAGAGTTTATTGGATTGCCAACCCAAGCATTTCTTAGAATAAACAGTTTTCCCTTAATTTTGCTGAAACTTCACATGCTTATAATATGATGGTTAAAAGCAATAAAATTCAGCATGTTAAATAGCATAAGTTTTGGATGTTCAGTAAAGCAGAACTAATCTAGTTTTAGAGTGGAAGGCTTTCCTCTAGCACATGGAGTTTGCTGAGGAAACCAGCCCTTCGTCCAGATGGAGGCAGAAGGAGCATATGGGTTTGGTTGTACTGCAACACCCAGATGATGCTGGGGACCTTGGCACCTGGGCCGTGCCTGCAGACAACCTTCCTGCAGCAGCTCCTCCTCTGTGACTTGTGGGTTTTCAAGAGGAAAAAAGCCAAGAAGTTTGGAAGCTTTTGTTCCTCCTGCATCTGAGACCCAGTTTTAACCTGGACATGGTTCAAGCTTTGTTGGAAAGGACAAATCTGAGATGGGCTGGAAATCTGTGAAGTCTTCTGGGCATGTAATTGGATTTCTAGCTGGATAACAGGAAGTAAATTCTGACCCCATCGACATATCTACAGCTTTCTGTGGTTCAGGGAGAAAAGTTTGGTCTTATTGTTAAAGAAGATTGAAAAATGGAGTTTCCCTTGAGGATTTCTGATATTTAGACATTTGTTTTCATTAAAAATTGGGATGAAAAATGAAAAGATCAAAACTTTTGGAAAACAAACCCCTTGAACATCTATTGATCTATAAATGTCAAGTTGCATTGTTTCAACACATTTTATTCTAAGATGTTTTGACTGTTGCTGACTGACAGAATTTGTTTGAGTGTATTGACACTTTGGGATGTGCTTATTTGCAGTCTCTGTTCCTGTGTTGGCACCATAACATTTTGTGTTGTAAGTCCACGCCTAAGTTACGCAAATCTGCATCTCATGCCTCATGGGGCTTGTAGTCCAATGAGGGCAAATAACCTGTAATGAATGATGAAAAAGTGATTTGACTCACTCTGGTCACTGAGATGAATGCAGAGTTTTAGGGTGACTTGGTCCAGCCAAGCGTTTTCCTTTTCTTTATATACAATTGTTTTGAAATTATTTTTCTCCTCAAAATTTAGACTTAGATGGGACTGAGTTCTCTGAGGCAAGAAGTTCAACAGGCTTTGTGTTTAATATTGAAGATTCTTAAAGATTTGCTCTGCAGTAACTCAGTCTTCAACGCAGTTTCACCTATCTATTTATTTTGTGTTTGTACAAGAAATGAAATAATGTAGTCACTGTGGTGCTGAGAGTTTTTTTCCTGGTTAGGATGCATTGAACTCATCTTTCACACTTTGAGGCAGATGTGGGTATAGTTTTTTTCTTTAAACCCACGTCAGTCTTGTGATTTCCCTCCATTTTAATCTACCTGTCTGGTTTACAGTGTATATCCATATCAACATTTGTAACAGATTTTAGAGCTGCTTTAATCATGACAAGGATTGCAAGGGCAGGCCTTAATTTTTGGTAAACTAGCTGATATGACTGAAGGAGCAGAGAAGCTTTTGACTTCCTCTCTCACAAGGCATGTATGGTGCTTTTCAGCCTAATCAGTGGGTCTAATAAAAAGATAATTTCTCTCACTCTTCCCCTTTTACAAGAAATCTGTATAAGGAAAGCAAGGCTTGGTTTGTAGCCCATTCAATATAATGGCAAATGCCATTCTGACCGATTGCAGGCTGTATGGTAAACATCACAATGGAAGTGTGATGGAAGATTTAGGTTATCCCCCTCTGTTGTCCCAGAATATAAATGTCATCAACAAAATAAAATCCTTCTCTAAATAAGACTGTCTTCTGGTTTGGTTATCTATAGTTCCTACACCACTTTTTTCTTGTTCCAGAAAATGATCCTTCCTGATTGCTCAAGTCTGTGTCAGACAGAGGTCAATGAGGATATCAAGCTTTTACATTTCTAGGGGGGCAGGTAGCTGAGCAGAGGGTCTGCAGAGCTCACCCATTTTAAAGGCTGAAGGATCTATGCAGGAGAAAGGCAACACAAGTGTTGCAAGATCCCTGTCCCCTGGCAGGCATCTCGTGTCCTCCCTGGGGCCAGCTGGAAGTAGGGGAGGTCTCACCCGTGGCGATGCTCCCTTTGACCGCTGCCGCAGCTCGCACGAATTGGCCTCTGGTGCTCGGAGTGCCTCTGGGATCAGCTGGGCTGAGATATGTAAATATTAGACAGATAACATGCAGAGAGAGGAATCCTGTCCTTGTCAACAAAAATCAAGTCAGGCCTGAGCTTTCTCTCTGAAGAAGGAAACATTGCTCCCCTGTGTCTTTCATGGAACGGGGATTTGCCCTGACCCTGGTGGAACTCATGACCCCTCTCCAGGGCATCTGAATTTGGGCACTGTGCTGTGGCCAAGGCTGAATCATCACTCCTGGCTCTGTTCCTGCATCTTGATGCTCTGCACTTACTGTCACAGTCTAGGGTACATTTCTTATTCAGAGTTAAAACTCTTGAGTATAAGTGATCAGTTCTTATTGATTTGAAAAGGCTGAACTTTAAATAGCTGTTGTTTAATGTCCTGGAACATTAATATTAGATTAGAAAGATCTCCCTGACTCAGTGCCCTTAACACTAGAAAATATATGCATCAAACCATTCTGCTCTTCCAGGACCATTTGTGACAGTATTGACCTGCAATAATGAGTTAACTTTTGTTAAGTTATGGTGGTTAGGGTTCCTTTTGCTGGGCTAGACAGAACTGGAGAGAACAGTCTGATCATTCATCCCAGTTCCCCTTAATCTCAGGAAACTGTGTAGCAAAGACTGAATCAGAAGCACCCACCCACAAGAGCAAACACACTGAGTCTCCAGCCAAACATACTCCAGAAAATGTTTGTCAGCATCCCATGACAAGCTTAAGACCTTTTGAAATATTAGACCAAAATTCTCAGAAACACCTTTGTGTCACAGAAGAGAGCAGTAAACTTCATAAACTGTTAGTACAGTTTGTTATTTTCCTTGTCTTAGCAGTTTTCTTATATAAATCTGAACTCCATATTTAATATCATCACCTTTCTTCTGGTCCAGTAAGTGCATATGTATATGCAATGTATCTATAATCAGTGCATGTACACTACCTCTGAGTGAGTATGTATATGTGATTTACATGAATACATACTCCTACAACTTTTAGCTGCTCTCACTTTTCTGTTAAGACAATTAATTTTTTTTAGTCGTTCCTACTTTCACATAGTAGGAGTGTGGCTTTTAGGTTTTATCACAAAATGTTCTTGAACAGTTCCAAATCTCCATTTTCCACTGCCCCCCAATTCAGATACTCCCTTCTGGCTTGTTTGGCACATAACCATTTTCAGAGCAATTTGTTATACTATCTTTTAAAGCAGCAGGTTAGTGGAGTCCTGCTTTGGGTTGTGTATTTTCTCTGCATCTGGCAAATGTGATCAAATTAGAGTTACTGCATTATGTCACTAGCTAAATTTCAGGTGCTTGAGGGTTTTAACTGTTGCAAATAAAGGTTATATTCATGTCTCATAGACATGTCTGTGGCATATTATTCCACTCAATAGATAGTTACTCTAACTGTAGTCACCATATCTTACACAAACTCTTTCTTTCTAAATGTCATTGGTGACTGTAATGATCGAGTGAAAGTAAATTGTGCTACAGAAGGACTTAGTAATTAAAAAAGCACGACAACAAACACCTCCCAGCCAAGCAGAACAGCAAACAACTCATTATAATTATTCCAGCCTGTTAGAACCTGTCTTCCGCTCGTGCACTCAGGCAGAGCCGCAAGGCACTTCTTCTCCATCAGGTCTGAATCAGTCTTTTGCTGACTTCTTATAATGCAGTGTAGATAAGAGCTCTTCAGGGGTAATTTGCTTGAGTTCTTAATAAGAAGAGATTTTAGAAAGCAGAGACTAGTGTATGCAATAAGCTAAATGTATCTGTATCTGTAAGTAAGTAGATCAGAGTGCTTTCTTTCTTCCTTTTTCTTCTTTGTGCTTTAGAAACTGAAACAATTAAAGGGCTTGGGAGCCTTTTTTTTCCACCTCTTGGCTATTTAACCTACATGCTCCTACAGTTCGCAAGATGCTGTTTTCACAGCTGTTCTCCTGGATTTGTGTCTGAGAACCAGGTGGTACTGCAAGCCCCCGAGGCTGCACGGCGTGTGACGCCGTGAGCTGTGCTTTTCTGATGGACCTCAGTGGCTGACTGAGGCCAGGGCTTGGGCAGTGCCCAGACACGGTACACCAAGTGCTTTGTAGTTATCACAGGATGTTTAATATTCAAGCCTGTCTACTGGAGCGCTAGTCTGAACCTGAGCACAGGCTTTCCAGAGGGACCAACAGGAGCTGCTCCAGTGGGGAGCTCAAGGCTGAGCTTAAGGCTGGGTCAGAGAAAGGGTTGCTCTGAGGTCAAAGATGATGAGTAAAGTGATACCATAGTCAGCACCACCTCTCCTGGGAGTTTAGGTGTCATGGAACTCACAAAAAGTAAAAGGGGTAGTTTGAGGGAAACATCTTGGCTTCATTGTCCTTTTCACAAAATGTCGGAAATCTGTGGCGTTATGTCATGATAACAAAATACAAAGGTGAATACAGTGTTGCCGAGGTGTGCTGGGGACATGTCACAGTCTGATCTGTGAACAGCACAAAAGGCATTTTGACACTGACATTTATGACAAGTCTGGCCAGGAATGAGAATATTTGGGGCAGATCCTCTTAACTGGAGGTTACCAAATTGTGGCAGTTAGGACACACTGAGGAGAAGCTGAAATACCCATTTTAACAGGGACAATGGGAAGAAATGGTTTAGGTTGTGCCCTTTCATGGTTGGGCTGAGATGAGCCAAGGAGGAAGACAGCTTAGTTTTGCAATGACCTGTGCAGTGGGAAATGTGCATCCATTTATTTAGAGACTGCAGGTGAAATTAATCAAAAGGCCAGATTGGATCTATGAACCAATTGCATCCCACTGAAACCTTTGTGCGTAGGAATGAATTTCACCTTGTCTGACCCACAAAGGAGTGTGAATACTTACCTCCCTTTCTTTAAAAATTTATTTTTATAGTTTCAAATAGCTAGATTTTTCTTTTTCAGTAACAACTTTCCTTGATGTACATCTGTCTCTAACACTTACAAGTAACTTGACAAGAATGGCAGAGATGTCTTTTGTCTGCACTTTAATATGGGGGCAACCGAATAATTTACATTTATAAAGCAAAATCCATTTCTTCTCAAGTCTTCTCCTACTGAGGTTATGCTTGCAAAATGCTTTGCTGATGAGAAGCACTACAGTATATAAACATTAAGTATTATTTTTATATCTTCATAATCCATGCTTTTAAAATTCTATTAATATCAAAATGCCCAGTAAAGTGCATATCCTTCTTCTAATCTTAAAGCTTTAATTTTCATCTATGAATCCTCTTAATCTTTGAAATTAATTACCATGATTAAAAATGGGAGATGTGTTTTCCCAGAACAATCAAGCTGTTCTATAGAGAATATTCATATTCATTTTGGGTCATTATTTTAATTTCTTTTGCTATTAACACACACACACACACACACATGCACTCCTCACATTCCTGGATACAGCATCTTCTCTCTCTTTACAATAAGAAGAAGTCTTACTTTGCTACTTGCCAAAAGTGACCCTGTTAAGTGGTAACCTGAGAAGGAGAAGGGGGACTGCCTTGTCTGCCTCAGGGTCTCTTGTACAAGCAAAGGCCGTGACTGTTGGCTTGTCAGCCAGAGCTCAGGAGAGGGTGTTCATCCACCTATCCAAAGGAATCAACTTACAGAAATGAGACCTTCAACAGACAGGGCACATTCACTCTAATGATGTGAATATCCCACTGCCAGTGGAAGGGAATAATTACAGTTACAGCAAGACTTTTAAAAATGGCAATTTGAGATTAGTCCAAAGTGCTGTTTCTTTTAGTCCTTGTGATCCGTCTGATTTCTAGACCATTAACAGAGAAGCAAATGTGAGAGTAATTTTATTGCGTTGGGGGAGTAAAATGGAACAGAGGGCAGATACTTCTATGCCTGACAAGTGAACAGGGCCAACACATGTGTTTCCTGGCAATCAAAGCAGGAGAAAATTCTCACTGCAATTGGGTTTTGTTCCTGTCTTGTCCAGATACTGGTGATACTTGGATCTAGGCTTGTGTCTCGTTTTAGTTCAGGGCCTACTGCAGGTTTGCACACCTGAGCCCTGTTCCTTATTAACTGTTCACAAAATGAAGAGCGAAAGTATCTGAGTCTTTACACTGTCCAGATTCCCTTGCCGGAGACAGTGTGAGAGAAGGGGGGAAGGAACTGTTTTAAAATATTAGTGTCAATACATTTTGGAGAGCCTCTACATGCAGCATTCGCAACCTGAGGCTCTAAGTAAGTCAATTGAATGGTTCCCTGGGAAGATCTTGCTTTGATATCACACAGAGAGTTCCCTTTGTTGCAAAAAAGGCAAAAAGAAAGGGGACAAAATGTGATAGCTGAAAAGGAAGAGAAACTGAAATAGAGTCAAATCACAGGCGCTGAAAATGGATCCTTTTTTGTAGATTGCAACAATACAGAATTTCTAATGCAGAAAGGATTTGGGAATAGAAAAGAAGGCATCCAGTGTGCAAGAAAGGCACAAGAAGATATGTCTTTTTTTGCCCTTTTATTTTTTTCTGCCCCTCTCGTCAGAACAATGAGAAAGGTCAGGCATGAGATGTGGAGATTATTTTGGCAATACAGATACTGTTGTAGCAATATGTGACAGAGAAATCAGGGAGATCATCTGTGTGGAGATGATGAACTAATTGTTGGTCCAGAAAATGGCCAGTTGGCTGGGAAGGAGGTGTATGTGTGTGAGGGAAAAAAAGTGAGACAGCTTAGACAAAAATGGAAGGAGAATCAGTTGTGCAAAGAAACAAGAACTGAAACGGGAGAAGCCTGGAAAGTGGTTATGTTGAAGGGACACTGGGAGTCTGGAGCCATGAAGCTGAATAGGATGGGGACAGGTGGGTTTCTGCAGGTTACACAGCAAAGTCCTTACAGAGAATCAGATATCTGTATATTTGTGGTCTGGGGGATCCAAGCCAGAGACTCAGACTGGCTGAGAAATGGTTTGTTTGTTCTTGAAGAGTCATTGAAAGTATGGAAATCACCTTCATCTACAACTTGCTATCTTTTTTTAAAAAAACCCCAACAAATGTATATCACCCAATTTGGATGCAGTCTCTGAAAATACAGTGTTTTGAACTTTAAAAATACATAGTATTTGAATTCCAATTTGAGGAAATCCTGATTTTTTTTCTCAATATAGTCACCAACTGC
This sequence comes from Oxyruncus cristatus, assembly GCA_013399855.1. Classification (NCBI taxonomy): domain Eukaryota; kingdom Metazoa; phylum Chordata; class Aves; order Passeriformes; family Cotingidae; genus Oxyruncus; species Oxyruncus cristatus. The sequence goes on along the minus strand of VXAY01001362.1, from coordinate 1,224,668 downwards.
AAATGACACAGAACAAAGGCCTTCCACAAATGCCCTGGTTTCGCTCGTGGCAAGACAGCTCAGTATGAACACTGAATTTCTTTGACATGTGAAGGTGAACATGGGGGTGAGAAATGCAGCCTGGTTTGATTGCCCAGTATAAGGTGAATCTTTGGCTTGGGGGAAGAGAAGAGGGAGCCCTGGCATATGGGAATGTTGTTGAGTGTCCCCATGTGTGGATGGAGTTGTCCAACCCCGATAGTGTCGAGGGCAGCTGGGCAAAACCTGAAGGTCCGTGTGGCTGATATGTGGGGAGGGATACAGCCCTCCAAGTGGGCAGCAAGTGAGTGTGGTGAGAAGGGTTATCAAGGGACAGTGAAGGAAAGGAGTCCACAGAGACATGGCAATTTTCTACTTAGTCATGGAGAGAGATGTAAAGAAAGAGTGGGAGGAATCTGATATTTCCACATTTTTCAAAGCAGGAAGTTCCAGGTTATTGCTCGAATTAAAACAACAGTGCAAGTGACTACAAAACTGCATCTTGACCTACCTGCCTCCCCTCCTCTCGGTGCAGAGAGAGGATTAGCTGTAAGCTCCATTCCATGGTCAGTGCCTTACTCACTGTATTGTTCTGTCTGTGTCCTTCTGTGCTTGTGGAAAGTACAGAAAAGCTTTTATGTAATGAAAGTTAGCCCAGGAAAAGGATCTGCTCTGATGAGATTCCCCAGAAGACAATACTAGCTCTAATTCCTCCAGTTTAACTTTCTACTTCCGGAGGATTTGCCAAGGAAGGAATTTAATTTTTTCCCTAGACGAATGTATTAATATTTAATAAAAAGCAAAGCCAGATGACACTCCTAGAGAAAATAACGAATTTACATAAACCTTTTGCTGTATTTGAAAAGAACAAGATAAATAGAGGGGGCTTAACTCAGACATTTTTTTCTTTTCTAAAAAATAGTAACTGTAAAATACCCAAAAGGCTTCAACTTCAGAAAATGGGGTTTTGTGTTACTCCATATCAAGTCGTATTGTGTCTTAGAGAATGTATCACATCCTCTTCCTTACTAATTTATCTCCTGCTTCTGACTTGCCTTCCTAGCCTGTGCTTGCCCCCAAGTACCGGGCACTGGGAGATGGCTCACCAGGAAAGCACTGAGCCAGATGAGGTTTTTCTGCCTCAGATATACACTGGCACGCATTGTCTCCTCATGCTCTGACTGTGGTACTGAGCCATTTCTCAACATTTTCGCTCATGAGTGTTTGTTGTCCACCCCCTTTTACAAGAGGCTCCATATGACTTGTGTAATTTTTTTGAGGTTGTTTGGAGTTTAAAAATTTATATGGACTATTTTAAAGAAAAACAAGAGTTCACCCTAAAGGAAGCAAAAATGAACTGTGAAACTTTCTCTCGGTGGGAAGTTCTGCCTGATGCCAGGCTCACTTCCCTTCCCTTTAGGCTTCCTTCAAGAGCACGTCAAATATGATCTCTCTCTGGATGCTGGGGGACACAGATTTTGCCACAACAATTGACAGGGATTATAAAAGTCGTGGATGCCATGATGCAGCATCTCCAGCTTGGCACAGCTGAAGAAAGATTTGATTTTAGAGTGCCTTCACACTAACCTGTTTCACTGGTTTTCTCTTCCCTCTTCTTGTATGTGCCCCATAGTGGTGAAAGCATGAGTAAAAGACTGTTCAGATAAAGATCATTTCCCTCATTTCTCACCATTTTGCTTGAAAGACTGCACAGGGACATTTACTAACTCTATTTCAGAAGGATATATCGAGTCTCCCACCAGTCTCCCTGCACAGACTTTTTCAGTATCACTTCACTCTCCATTGCCAAGCTTTTAAACAAAAATAAACCAAAATAGTATTAATAAATCATCTTCCCTCCTTTCCAGCACAGCACCAGTGGAAGACTGTGGTAAGTTATCATGTTTTTAACTATGAACCTGTCTGGCTCTTTGTCATTTATCTTGTGTCTCCCACTCTGGTCTGGCCCAAGGCTGAACATTAGCAAATGATGAATGCAGGGCTGTCTCTCCTGGTTTCTATTGGCATTATTAACCCATATTCTCCTGAATATTTGATGCCACAATACATTAATCATGAGTTGCTGGAGTCACAGCAATTGACTCTCAGGTTAGTTGCCCTGTGTGTGAGGGCAGGACAGAAGTGTTTGCTATTGGATAATCCCTATTTTGCATTCTGAAGGATTTTCCATAGCCCTGTGATCCTGAGCATTGTAAAGTAGATGGGCTAGTGTACACTGGTTATTCCACATGTATTTACATCAGTATCTGTCTTAGTGATGTTTTTTCAGGTGTCTATAGTATCACATTTTGATTTATTGTGATTCTAAGAACCCCAAGAACCAATTGTATAATGTAACAGCTCCGTGGCTGTAACATATATTCAGCTTTCTGTTGATTCAATCATGATCTATCAGCTATTATGCTCTTTCTCCTTTTTTCCTTATATATCTATTATTTTCTCTCCTTTTTATTTTTTTTTTCCTTTACTGTTTGTATTCTTTTTTTTTTCCCCTTTGCCTCAGAAAACAGATGCTATACAAAGACAGCAGCAATAGAATAAGACAGATTTTGTGTTCCCCTCTGGACATGGCTAAGCTTGTATCAGACAAAGCTCTGGAAGCCCAGAGTTCAGTAATTTGCTGGGCAGAGCTGGACTCTGAAGATTTGATGGTTGCTTATTGTACATGCAGGAGGCAAGGTCTTCAAATTCAGTCTGGAAGTGAGTAAAGAACCATCTTTGTGTCATACTCTGTGTTACTCTTTGTTTAGGTGGGCAGGTCACAGAGTAATAGCTTTATGACTGATGTTTCTCCAGGAAACCCCACACTGAGAAGCAGTTCACAGTGAGTGGCAACACTACATGTATATAAACTGGGGTCTTCCTGGGAAACTGAGGCATCTCTCTGCTGACCTCCTGATGGTGAAGCAGTCTTCATTTTCAGACTGACATACATGTGATTCACACGTGTGGTGACAAATCAGCATTTTCTGACAGAAGGTCTTGAATAATGTTGACAGCTGTTGCTTGTTTGTGGGCTTAAAGCTTTCACGTCATCTCTTTCTGACTGTGTGATTTCTGGAATGGGTGACTAGTGACTGTGGAAGATCCCCAAGCAAACGGCTGGCACAGATTTCAGGTTGTTTATTTCAAGGACTATAACCTGCATTTTTTTTCTTTAAAAAATAAAATGCTGAACACTTTTGACCCACTTTAGACTAAGAAATCATCCAGAACTTATCCTATTTCCCCCCCAAGCTCCTGTTCAATGGCCCGTATCACCACTGTCTCTAACCTGCAGACCTGCTCAGTTCTCTGCTCTTGAAAGATAGTACTTTCTACCACAGCTGCTGTGGTAAAAACTAAGGGAAGGACCATAAACCTGTGCCTTTAGCCCCAGTCTAAGTAGATGAGGTAAAAAATCAAGAATTGGGAAACATGAGTTCTGAGAAAGTAAAAGGTGCTCTAGTGTCCCCAATTCTGTGCTCCTTTCTTCTGCGCTTCTGTCATCAAGGAAATACAACCCAAAAAAGGATTAGATTATGTTGCCTGTGGCTGTTTGCATATGTACAAAATCTGAACAAAGAGATAATCTCCAGGAGAGCTCAGGGTCATGACTGGAGGAGCTGGATTTTTCTGCGGAACATCTGCAGATCCCCCTTCAGTGATGATTAGCAAGCTGTGTGTCTTGTAATGAAGGGCTAAATATGGCTGACACTAGAGGCCTGTAGGTAGATGGTTAATGAGGTGCTAATTGGGTAAGAAAAAAAGAGAAAGAGGAAAGGAGTAGGGAGGATAGTGTATCTGATTCAGAGGAGCTCTGGAATGTGGAGTCATACAGGGTATTTTTGGCTCCAGCTCATATTCCTTTATTCTCGCTTGTGTGGGAGACGAATCTTTCCCCTGACTCAGGTGGAGACCCCATTGTTCAGCATGACCACTCTGCTGGTGTACAAACACGGGGCTCATGTACCAATTCATCTTGTTGCAGCCCTCTCCCTACATGTAGGGAGGGAGGTATGGAGGGAACAAGTGGTGGGGTGAAGGTCTGGCAGGATCTTCTGAGAGCTCCTCATTGTTTCTGCGCTTGAAGTTGACTGATGTGACTGGCTTGCTTACAGATCTCCAGGGGTCCTCTTGACTTTGGGCTTCAGTGAAGTATGAAATCTTACATGAAGTAAGAGTAGGACAGGAGTGATCCAGGGGCCAAGGATGTCAGAGCAGAAGCATTTGGAGCTAAAATCCTGTGCATAAAAGGCATCAGAGGTGAGCTAAAATACTTTGCTCTATCCTCCTTATTTCTCAGCAGCCATGGCAGCAAAATGAGCATTGACATTTGGTAATCACAGTTTTGGGGAATACTGGAGAGAGGTCTACAGGCTCCCAAAGTAAGGTTTTGTAGGTGGTTTGAGCCTACATGCAGCTCTGTCCACTGCCACTTTTTCCCTGCCCTCAAAGTCTCACTCTGGCAGCTGCCGCCGAGATAATGCTTTTACTGCCTATGCCCAACATAGGAAAGACCACAGATACTGTTTCTTGCTTCTGACAACAGATGGTCTCCCAGGATCTAAATTGCCCAGTGACTCAGTTATTGTGGGTTCATCTGACAATCCCATTGCTTTGTGACAAGCATCTTCCCTCTTTCAGCTCTTGACGTGAAGTGTTCTTTTTGCACCTCTTACTGAGTATGTGCTGAACATGTAACGTGTTCCTACAATATGAACTGCAGGGTATTTATTCAGAGCTCTTTTTTGTTGTTGTTGTCTGAGACATGGACTAAGAACAACATCTGCAAGATATAAACCCATGACAATGGTCAATGCAGATGGGGATACAACATCTTCCTAGCACGAATTGTTTCCTTAAAATCATGTGTATGCAAGGTATGCAGTTTCTTCTATCATATAGGAATCAGTAACTGACCAAGCTATGAGAAAGAAAGTTGTTCTGATTTCCTGACTGAAGGAAAGCAGCTATCTAGTGCTGTATAACACAACAATGTGGTACTGTGCTACTGCTTTCATGCAAAGCTTTTAAGCTTAACTGTACGGCCTGTACACAACCTTCAGTCCTTCATTTCTTCATTGAATTTAAATCACAGATTTGAAAGCCTTTGCATTTTAGTCAGTTTCTTGCTTGCTTTTAAAACAAAATAGTGGATGGATTAAACATTGTTTTAAAACAACAACAAAGAAACAACCCCCAACATGTTTGATGTATTGTTATTCAGAAAGTCATAGCAAGGTTTAAAACCATGTTTATACTGGACACATTACTAGTCTAGTAGGAATCAAACAAATTTCCCACTCCTATGCTAAAATTCACTGAATATGAGTGACCAAATATCATTCAACCAGTACCATCCTGGGCTCATCTTTTTTCCAGCAAGACAGAGGACTGGGACAGGACTTTAGAGCTAATTGCATGGTACCATGAGCAGTGTCCTGGAGAAGCTCTCCAAAAGCCAAGCCCTGATGAATAAAATGGTAGGACACTTGGAGAAGTGGCTCTATTAAAAGGATAGCAGTGTGGTTATCTATGCCTAGGACCTGGAAATGCTCATCACAGCATCATCTTCTCTTTCTGAATCCCTCCAGGTTTATAGGTGTGTGACATGGGATTCAATTCAAGCAAAGTGGTTTTACTTTTACTGAATTTCAGTGTCAGGGACCTACATGTGTAACCTGTGCTCAGCCGATCCTTGGTTTGAAAGTTACCAAGCATCACACCACAGTGCTTCAGGTGCCTCTGAGTCTGTTTCTCTAGAAACAGATGTACTTTAATGTGGGAAACTATGCTTGGTATTTAAGCCTCCTAAATATGTATCTGCACAGTAGATATCTGAGACCTTGGAGATGATTTGGGGTCCAAGGACAAAGGACTAAAACTGGAGCAGCTTGTTTATGCTGGGTGTGTGACATAAAGGGCTGTGCTGGGAAGGATGCTGTTTGGAAAGGAGAGAGGCACTGATGACATGAGTGGATGCAGACATAACAGTCCCTTAGGGGGACTATTTTAATTAATGCACAGTGTCTCAGAGCCTTGCATCTGTTGAAGTGCCACATCCTCCCCTCCACAGCTGCACTTCTGGAGAGGGGTGTTTGCAGGGAAGAGGAGATTGGGAGGTTTGCTGGTTGTCTTCCATGTGAGGGAATTACATAACTGCTATTCAACAGCATTTAGAAGTTCCCTTAGGGCTGCTACAGCGATACACACAGGATTTATTGAGACAAGCAGATTTTGGTTCTTTTGGTCCCACAGAGTGAGTGAATCTGGCCCTTGGGTGTTATATCTTTCCATGAGGAAGATGTCTCTTAGTCTGCTTCTTGCTTGACTCTTCACACTCATCTTTATTTCAGATTCTTTTGTTACACAATAATTTATTGCTAGAAGTTATATGAAGGACTGTAAACACGTTTCCAGTTTAAACATAATTACTTCAAAGTCAAAAGTAAGAAAAAACACGATGTCACCTACAAATGTGTTGCAGGTCATGTAACTTTTTTTAAAAGTTTGAATCAAATAGGGAGTCTTGCAGAAGAAAGTGCTACAAAAATTTGCTGGTTCACATGCACATATTCTCTCCAAAACCAGAAGATAAAGTATCTCTTCTGCTGAGATTTCCTCAGTTCAAAGCCCTCCCCAGACTGCAGTCTCTTGAATGACACAACACTTGCTAGAGAGATTAGTCAGGTCCATGCCTCAACAAAATAAACTGAGGGCAGAGGATACTTCTTGCAGGTGTGAGAAACATTGGGCTGAAATAATGTAACAGCAGAAGTTATGGAAGTAATTCTGCACCTCCCATTTTTTGGCTGGTAGAAAACTGGCAGCTACCAGAAATAGAAAATGGTGTTCTAATGTAATTATTCTAGCCATCCTGCAGTTAAGAGAGTTCCTTTATTTCTTTTTTTTCTTTTCAAAGAGGGACACTTTGCTTTTTTGGAAGATAAGAGGTATAGGAAAGTCTTTTCCCTGAGTTTGTCGGGAATGATTGCCTTCTCTTGTGACTCATTTTAACTGTGTTAGTGAGGGATCATGCTTGTGCAGTAACAAATTAGGCTGAACTGCTTGGTGAGAAAGTTGGAGGATGGATGCTCCTAAGATACCTGACTACACCTTTCACAGACTTGTAAAAGGGGAATGAAGGAGTGTAACAGAAAGCTTCTGCATTTCTTGCACAGAGGTTAGAAGGTATTTTACTAGTAATTTATGCCATCAACTGGATTTTTCCTCTGAACTCTTCAGAAACTCATACCAGAATTGTTATAGTGTAGTGTTACTGCTGCTGCTGGGACATGGTAATTTCTAGTATATCTCCTCATGGATAACAACTTTAACATGCTGGGTGCTGTACAAACACCAACCTTCAGTGGATGAGGTTATAATTAAACGTGTTGCCACAGATCACAAACTATAACCTGAAGGGTTTTAGAATGAGCCCTTCCACCATGAAATACAAGTCTGACCCAGCACAAGAACTAACCAGTCTCAGAGAAACTGAAAGCAGGAGGTGCAGAGGGGGTTGTGCAGCTGAAGGAATGGCTGTTTAGCTGCAGGTGCATCCATCCCCCACAGAGATGTGTCAAACTCCACCACACTGGTGAAAATCGAATCATGTCAGCTTGAAGATAAGGAGGTTGGTGTGACTATTGCTGTCTCTCTCCAGCTTCAGTTTTCATTTTGACTTCAGTGCCTTGCTGTCTACATTAAGTAGAAGGCTGTAATTTATCTCCCTTCTGACTAGAAATTCACCTGCGGAGCTGTTCTCACACTTGTACTCCATCTCCTTTTCATTTTCCTTATATTACTGCAGTCTTCCTTCCTTCATTCATCCCACCCTGAAGCATCCCATGGTTGCTGTGGAAGGAAGACAAATTGGTGTGAGAGTGCATAGGTGGGCTCTGAGATTTTCTGCCAACACTTGCCCGAGTGTCTTTCCCCTGCTTAGGAAGAGTCCTCTCTCCCATTCCTCCTCCTGCACTGGGGAGAGGCCAGGGAGGCTTCAGGGGACAGAAGGGTGTTGTTTTGATCCACAGTGGTTTTACACCTGTCATGTCCACCCAACAGAGACTACAGGTATGTTGTATGGGCCACGGGACCTAGCAGGGGAATCCTGCTGAAATCTTGGAAGTTTCTGTCCCAGAGATCACCTTAAGTAGTTATATCCCAGCTCCTGGGGCTGGGCATGAGCCTCTCTCCTCATCCAACAGCGTAGTGTGTTGACTGTCCTGAGATCCTTGTAGGAAAGCTGGGGGATTTTGCTGCTATCATTGTAATCAGGGATGATGGGCACTGACTGTCACTAATACTAGTGCTATAAAGGCTGGTGTTTTACCTCTAGGTCTGTCTATAGTCAGGTTGAGGTAGCTTTTGCTGGCTCTGCAGTCTGACATCCTCTTTCAGGATGGGATGAGGATGAGTCAGCCTCTTTCTCTGCTGAATTTCTGAGAAGTCTGCAAACCAGCTTTAAAAGGGTTTCCAAATTCAGAGAATTCATATTAGCTGAGCAGCATCCCCCCTTCGGGAAGAACCTCACTAATTTATGGGCTGCTAATTTCCATGGAAATATCTTTTGTGAACAAAATCTCCCCCAAGGTCCCTGCCTCTTTGTCAGCAAGCATCAGAAGCTTGTAGTGAAGCCTTGTATTACTAAGATTTCATTACTTACACTAAACACACTCCAGAGCATTTATTAATGTACTGTAAAACAAAAGGAATAATTAAAAATAAAATATGCTTGTCAAAGAAATAAAGTGCATCTTATGATGCATGATCCTAGGGTTTTTTTGATAATTGCCCTTGCTCGTTTTGCCATTAATTCAGGGTATGAAAGAATTGTACCGTCTGCAAGATGTTAGAACAGTTTAATGATGCTTTTCTTTAAAGAACAAAGAACTGAACCTTCATTTTCCATAAGGGGAAAGCCAATGACAGAAGCCTTCAAGTCTTTTACATCAGGATTTCAATAGCATAAGTGATTTCAAGGAAAGATTGTAAAAGCTCTGTCCACCAGACATGGTCCACCTATTTGAGTTTGAAGCAGCCCCCAAAATGTTTAGAGACTTCTCTCCAGGTTGAATAGACTTTTTCTCTGGTAGGTTAACTTTTTCTCTTCCAAAATGGAAGCTTCCAAACTTGTAATCTGTAGCTCAATTTTCAGGTTCCTTCTTGGTAAAACATCTCTTCTGCCATTCTGGCAAGACAGTGACCAGAAGAAAATAGGGATATGGTTCAAACCTAACAGCTGGAGACCATATTCAGAGGGGGTTTGCCATTCCCATGCCCCTAACATGACATCTTTAGGGTTGAACCTGTACAGAAACAAGAAATGCATTTTAAATTTAATCAAGTTATTATTGTCTCAAACTGTGGAACAGAACTGTGCTTGTTTATCTTTCCCTCAGTATCTCTAACTGATATGAATGTAGGAAGAATTGCCTCCAATCTCATTAATGCACTCAGACCCATTCAGCTGTATTGTTTTCCCAAAAGAAAATTAGTGAAATTAAAAAAAAAAAAAAAGTGCTTATGAAAATGCTGCCAGTACATGCAGATAGAATTCAAGGAAAAGCATCATTGCTACATAGTAGCTGTTGGGGTTTTTTTTGCTTTTGTTCAAAACCGACTTGCTTCTCGTATCTGTACTCCAGGGAAAGAGACATTTGCAGCTAACAATGTTTGCAACGAGAAGAATAATTAGGAAGAACAACAGCATATATCTCAGAACCAGTAGTACATTTTGAGCTTGTTCACTACAGGGATTTTTTTTTTGTCCCGACTTAATGGATGTCTTTCTCAGATGTAAATGATATGAAATAGGGGTTGTTTATGCAGTGTTTGCATTCCAGAAGATGTTTACATGCTAAAATGCTGTTCCATTGGTTGAGTTTAAATCATTAAGGAAAAGACTAACTCATCCTATTCATGAAGATAGGCCTGAATGAAAATCTGTGATTCAAATACAGTATCAACTCTAGTTTTTCCTGCCTTTACCAACCGAACTTCTGTTTTGAAGTAAAAATGCTGTTTCATCCCTATTTTACCAGGGAAATCCTCATCCCTAGTTTCTTCACCTGTGCAAGATCACCTTCCATTTATGAACCCTTTTCAGTAGATTAAAAGCATGTTTTCAAGAATAATGCTACCTGTATCTCACAGAACAATTTTCATCAGCAGTCATCGAGGTACTTAAATAACAGAGGAAAAACTATGTAAGAAAACTGATGTGGGAAAGGCATCCCCAGATGATTCCAAGGACAGAGGCAGAAAACGAGCACATCTTCACTAACTGGAGACAGGCTTGGTCCAGTAAACTGTCCTGTTGAGGTACATTGTGACATCGTTCAGATGCAGGCAAAAAGCTTCCACTGTTACCTCCATGCAGCCTCCCCTCAAGGGGCTGGACTGTTATTTCAGTGGTATGATAGCTGCTAATTGACAAACAAAACAATGGCCAAAAAAGTTTTACGGCCAAGGTTTTCTGGCACAGGACTTCTCCTCCTTACCTTATCTGACTGACGGGAGGAGTGCTCTCATGTTTTGATCCTCAGGGGGTTCTCAGGGATCTTGGAGTCAAGGTGCAGCTTATTTGCTGAGGATTCCTTTTTGGATATCTAACCACCCTTCCCCATGCCTGATCTTCCCTTATTTCTCTCCTTTGTTTGCCATTTGGAGTCTGCTTTAACATAATCTGTTCTAGCAGAAACCTACTCGTGTTTTTACACAGTACCCCACATGGTGAGATCCTGAGGCAACTGTAGCTGATAAAAATAATAAAAGCCTTGGAGAAAGGGTAGCAAATTTGTTTCCATGCTACCAAGATGCTTCTTGTTAAACCTTGAAATCCTTTTACCTATGAGTATGGATGAGGTTTGCTATTTTTAGTCACAGTTCTCTAAGGATGAATATGTGCAATAGTTATTGTAAAATACAGGTACCTTGACAACAGAATAAGTTCAGCCCCTTTCCAGCCTTTTATATTTTAAATAAAATTAGGGTTCTGAGAGGTTAAGAAAGACTTTTATTTTCCTTCACAGAATTCCTTGTTAATTTATTCTATGATTTGACACTCCAGACAGGAACAGAGAGAATAGAAGTTTGGAGACTCATGCTTGTATATTTAAGACAAAGTAACAGAATTTTAAAATGTTTTCTTTTCTGAGAAATCAAATACATTCACTTTATTTTATTTTTCTAATTATGTCTGCTAGTTTAGCTGGAGGAAAAGGTCTGCACTGGGTTACAATAAAGGCAAAATAAACAGCTTTTCTACAGTGTGTATTCAGATCTGATTTTCCTGCCCCAAAGAGCAAAAGGATTCTAAACCAAGGGAGGAAATCTCATCTGGGGTCAGCACAGGGAACTGTTCAGGCTTTCAGCTGTGGCTCCTCCTATGGCTTCTGCTGTGGTGCAAACAGTCTTCTCAAGGCTGCTTGGACCTGCCTCCTCGTATAGCGGTTGAAGAGCAGAGCCTGAAATTTATGTTTCAGTTATGTACATGTGGTAAGGAGGTGGAGCACGGCCCACTTCTCATTGTAAAGACAGTCAGACATTCTCCAGCAAGCAATGAAGGGACTTCCTTAAAGGAATTTTGAACATGGGTACCCAATCAGCCTCCTAAGGTTTGCGCTTGACCTTCTGTGCCCGGGCTGGAACTGTTCCTTCCTGGAAGCTTCTTCAATGTGTAGGAAAGGGTCATATTTTCTGCAGGCAAATGCTGATGTAACCAGTGAGAGATGGATTTTATTCATAGTGTTGGCTGAGAAAAGCTACAGCTTTGAGGAATGAATGCAGAAACAACCTTAAAATGTAGACACTGCCAGAATCTAAGGTCTGTGGTAGGATGCTCAGATTCTTGGTTGGAGCCATGGGCAGCACCACCATGAGGTTTGAAGTAACTGAGAATGGAGATGACAAGGAGGGTGTGAAAGGTGTGCTCTGCTTTAACCTGTGTTTGAGCTTGTGCTCATAGGCAAACAGGAGAGAAGGAATGGCTGAGACACCGGCTGCTAAGGCTGACTGATGGTTGTACTTCTTTAAGTTTGTCTTTTGAGGAAGCAATGGAGGCGTCTGCAAAGATAGCAGTGAGGTGGAAGGAAATGAAAAACCTGAACAATTAGAGATAATGAAGAAGAAACAGAATTTCCCTTGTTTTGATTTGAATCTGGGACTCAATTAACGCCAGATTCATTTTAGGAAGAGTTAAGAAGTTCCCAGTGCCACGTGCCCAGGAGCCAGTGGAATGAGATAATTCAGTTTCCAGTGGATTGGCCTTTTTTTCTGTGTTATGTATGCAAAACTCACACAAGTTCACACGGGGGTATTGGGGAGACACAGAAAGCATGCACATGCTATGGTTCAACTCTTCACCTCAAGTGACTGACTGCCCCAGCTCTGTCTCCACTTCAGAAAGGAAAGGTTCTCTTTTTGCCCCATTTGCAAAGGTTTGTCCTGTTATTTTTGTTCAGGAAACATAATCCTAAATTCATCCCTCAGTTTCTGGGTTAGCATGACAGGACACAGCAAGAAAGGATCAAGGTAGTCTGTGGTCTGCTACTAGTGGATTGTGTCCTGCTTGACAAGTAAATTGCTACCGATACAACAGCCTTCATACAACAGCCACAGCTGTGTTGTGCACCTTTTCTACCTCATTCAGCATGGATGTGAACTCATAGATAAACATACCTTAAGGGCTGCCACTCCCCTTCCAAGCCCACCTTGTGTGAGATATTTCAAGAAGTAGAGCATTTCCAGTCCATTAAATCGCAGGACAGGGAATTGTTCTGCTATAGCCAGGGAGTTTGCTTTCCACAAGGCCAGTGACTCTTTCTTATTGGGAAGCCCCAGTATAATGATTTTAGCTGGGGTTGGTGGTGTTGGAGAAGGCTGAAGGGCGGGAAGGAAGCCCTGGCGCTTGCTTTACCTGCAACACCATACGGCCTGGCTGTGGTCCAAGCTTTTTGAGGAACACACAATCACCATCTCCTACCTGAGGCTTGAATCAGAACAGTTCTGTAGCTGGTTGGCTGATGTGCCATAGCCCTTCTGCAGCAGTGAAAGCTGCTGAGGCGATGGCATTGCAAAACCCAGGAACAAGAGTGAAAAGGACAGATTCTGGCTGTAGGAAGTGACTTCCTACAATGGGACTGCCACTTGCACTAGAGAAGGAAAGGCTTTGCTTGTCAAATTTAATCTAATCTCATGTTATCACAGCCTGTATAAAATCTTGCTTCACATGACCCTCTCTGGAAGAGCTTTATGTTTTGCAAAGTTAATTTGTGGTTGGCAATTTAATAGTCTTACATAACTGTAAGCATATTCTTGATTTTCCTGCCTTAGAGTCAGCAGATGACTTTCACTACCTAAAGCACAGCCAAAATTACATACTTTATGCTTTTTTGGGCTTTGGGTGCTGTTGAGACATGTATTTCCAAACTGATCTAGATCACATTTTTTCTTTTCAGACCAAACTTTTTCTCTGCCCATGTCCTTGCAAGCAGCCAGGAATATAAGACCACCAACACAAAGAAAAGTCCATAACCAGTGCCACTAGTCCACACTGCCTGATAAATCAGGCAAGCTGAAGCCAATTGTCAAAAAGATATTTGCTTGAATCGGATCCACTTGGTTTGTAGGGGATGTTTGGGAGGTTAGTACTTGCTAAGTGATTAATCAGCCCATGATTTGTTAGAAATACAATGCAAAAGCAACAAGCACAAAATGAGGCTTTCAGCTAATGTGGCTTGGGCATTTGAAGAACATTTAATTATACCATCCTTTGATCAACACATGCAGCCTTTAAATATAGACAGAGAAAAAGAGCTTCAATGAGGTGGTTAATAACCTTCTTGTCGACTGATACACATTATTAAAAGAGAAAAAACCTACTATTTCCTGGCCTATACTTTTCATAATGGAAAGCACTATTATTTTTTTGTCTCCTAAAACCCTTTATGTTTTAAAGCAATATTTCTTGTGGACTTAGAAAGCTGTGAGAAAACCAAAAGTGAGGGTAGTTCTGGCCTCTGATCTCTGCTGCACAGAGCCACTAACCCCTACCATCATGCTGAGTGGCAGAAGCAGTTGCTAGCAGACCTGGCAAAGTGCATTTTGCATAACCATATCTTCCTTCTGAGAAGCCAATGGTTTTTTGTGGGTCATTTTGTCTAAAAGTACAGTTTCCACAGAGCAAACTGGGTAACTGGGAAGCTCAATGTTATTTCCTGTCTCAAAGTATTTCTCCCAGGGCAATATGACTACACCCTCCTCTCAACAACAGCAATTACTCTTTAAGGAAATAGCTGGTAATCCATTTTCTCTACAGTATCAGTGCAGAACCCATCTACACCTATGGTCATTTTGTGACAGCAACCTCTCCTGGTGCAGACCAATACCGATTTCAGACACAATCACGAGTAAGGTGATACTTACATTTATCCTTTTCATCAAATTTGAAGTACATCTGTACATTCTCCCAGGCTGGTGGAGCTAGGGGGTGAGTCCCTGTAGGAGTGCCATTTATTACCACCACAAATGACTCAGTAGATGAGGTGCTTGTTAAGCATATGGGCTTTGTCAGCATCCCAGTAATTCTGCATCCCATTAGTCTTGCTTCTTATAGGATCTCTTTGCTTACCCCATGTGTCACATTCAGTTCTCTGGCAGAATTGACAACATGATGATTGCAACATTTTAAATCCAGTCTATAAGTATTTGGAGACTGGAGGCTGACAATGTTACATGGAAGATTCATGGTTTTCTAGAAAGTGCTCACCTGAGAGATGAAAATGGTGGGATCTCACCTTGTCATCATTTGGAACAGAATGACTCTTGCTGTTATGCTGAAGATGTCATGTCTAAGACTTACAACATGTGCTCTGATTGTGTTTTCAGGCTTTTTTTTTTTTTTTTTTTTTTGGTAGTTTTACGAGACTTTTCGATCTGAGCCTACCTTGTAGAGTTACAGGCTAAATTTAGATTATTACTCTTCATGGACAGTTCACAGGTGGTGTGGAATACAGCACAAGATCCTTCGCTATTTAAAAACACTGAACAGGGAGGTTCCCATGGGAACCTGCGTGGCATCTGAAGCAGCCTCATATTTCAATACTTGTCATTTTATGGTACTAAGTTTGCAGAGAACATTATAAACATTTGCTATAGGCAGAGCCAATCCAGGACTTAGATGAAAAAATTCCTATGTCCATTTTAGAAAAACAGAGTGAGTTTGAAAGAGGTTAAGTAGTCTGCCCAGAGCTTGAGAATAAATCAAGGGCAGAACCTGAGAAGGCCCCAGGGCGATGACACCTATTCTCAAAAGACAAACTTGCATTAAAAAAAGGAGCAGTAAATCAGGCAGTGCTTCCTAGTCCTCTTGATTACGGAAACGATTTGTGCAAGACATTTTCTGGGAATTTATTGCTGATTCCTGCTTCCCTTAATGTGTATGGAAAAGTGACTTCCACTCTTACTCAGCAGCAATTAAATGGCATGAAACATCAAAGTGTGAAAAGTCAGAGGGAATGCTTGATTTGATAAAAACCCCATGACTTCTTGGGATAATTAAGAATGTCATGAGGAGTATTCACTTGTGCATTGATTTTATTTTTTTAATTTTCAGAAGTATATTTTCATAAGCCCTTTGAGCTGCTTGGCATGCTGCGATTTTTGTTAATTTCCTCTTTACCAGGTTTATCAGCCTTAATTATAGCTGAAAGCGATCTTTGTCTCAAGAAGATGAAAACCCTTTGTGAAAATGCATTGATGCAGTTTGTTTCCAAACCCAGATATATTTCCTAATTAGTTCCTTGTTGTAATAGGTTGCATAATTAATGAAAACACAGGGAAATATTCAAAGTAATAATTTTCTTTGAACAAATGTATACAAAAAGGAGAAAACTAAACTATTACTTTAATTAACCCGCTTTGTAAGGCACTGTCAGCATCAAGCTGAGTGTTAGTCCTTTTGGGCTATGTGATATTTTATATCCTACCTGGCTGTTAATCTGTTTAGCCTAAAGACCTGACACCTCCTGCTTGTTTCAGCAAGCTAGGCAGGGTCAGGCTTAATTAACACTGCACTTGGATGAGAAAACTTCATGAGAAATCCCACATTTCTGTTTGTTCTGATACTTCCGTGATGCCTATTTCATGATTGGCTACAGTGACAAGGGCCAGTGCCAACAGGGATCAACAGGCTCCAGTGACATCTTCCACTCTTCCCTTGTAGCTGTCCTGGGTGTCACCAGCTCAGTGTCTTAATCTGACAGAAAACTGGCAGTGGAGAAACTAAGAAATAATTACATCACCTGGGTGTGTCTGTACCCTCATGGAGCTGACTTTGCAGTGACAGGGCTGGTCCCCTGCAATGTTACCCGTGGGTTCACCTCTGCTGATCCCTGGGCCACCCCCCAGGCAGGAGATGGCACCCGTTGTTTGCCCCCTGAGACTGATGTTCTGTAGCAGTGAGGGATGTGTGTTGATGTACTGGTAGGATGACTGAGCTTCTCGTGCTCAAGCTTCAATTCAGTTCCAAGATCTCACCTGGTTTGGAGAGTCTTTTCTCCACGACACTCTTCCACTTCTCTCCGTTTTTTTCAGATCTGCTGAGACAATATTCTTGTACTTCAAGACTTGCTGCTGTCCATGGAATGCCTGTTGTCTCAGGAGACAGATGGATACCACGGTTAAAGCAAGCTCAGGGCTTTCAACACTTCTGTCTGCCAGGGATTTGCTTGAACTGAAGATCCTCCCACCCCGTTTCTAAGCTAGTTCCTTTTCCTGCATGTGGTCTAAAAACCTCAGCTTGCTTCTCAGGGTTCCTTCAAGGCAGGGCTGTTTCTTGTTGCAAAATGTTGCAAGACTGATAAAAACTGTCCAGCAAAAGCAGGTGAGTGACTTTCAGAACTAAAACACAGCAGCTGGAGACTCCTTCCTCCCTTTTGCAGCAAAGACAAACTTCTTACCACTCAAGGGGGCAGCAAGGGAGGTCCTTTGGGAAAGGGGTGCTTTTGGCCTAGGTTGAGGGATATCCTGCAGCTTCCCTGAGATCAGCAAGGTTAAGGCCTCAGCGCCCCACGGTGTGCAAATATACTTGAAGAATCATGAGCTTTTCTTGGACGTGGTGTTGGGAATCTCCAGGGAGCTTCAAAAGGAACATCTGTGACACCCTGCTTTTCATTCTTTGACCTCTAAAGGTCAGAGTTGACGTCTGATTTAATGCCATGCCTTTGTACTGCCTCTATTACATTTATATCACTTAGACACTATTCCTGGGACAACTGCTACATACATTAGCCAAGGTCTGCGAGTGACAGATAAGTCTGTTCTGCTTTTTAGATAATATGTAGCACCCTCTTGGTTTTGCACAAATGAGAGAAGGGAAAGGAATAGCACTGCATATTTTGTCCTGGCCTGCTGTATAAAGCAGGCCTGCTTTCTGCCACACAAATACAGGGGATGTTTAAAACAAAATGGTAGGGAAAACCTAGCCAGCTTCTTTCCTTCTCCACAAGACTTTTTTCTCCCCCAAAAACCAGGACGTGATTCCTGACTGATGACAAAATAAAGGAAGACTTGATAGGAAGTGACTTAAAGGTAGTCAACTTATTTGGAAGTGTTTGTTATTGTAAGAATTTATGGACTGTGGAAGGGAAATGAATGCATGGTTGCATTTAGATTCTGAATTCTCCATTGCTATGCTAACATTAAGTTTTCAGGATGTTTTTGCATATATAAAACACAACAGCTGTCCTATGGGAAGTATAATTACAATTATAAAAAAGGAAAGAAAATAAGTTATGAGCATACAATCAACCCTTGAGGGAGGGAGCCAGTATCTGAGAGAAATTACAGAATCAAAGCTGCCTGAAATATTTTAAAGCACAGCTTAACAAGCAGTTAGGAAGGAAAGGCCAGAGCAGAAGATTTCAAAACTGAAGCGCTAGGAACTACACTAAGAAAAAGAAGTAGCAGAAGTGGGTATAAATATCCAGAAAGAGCAGAGAGGGATCTAGTGTTTACCATCCACTTTGAAATAAGAGCAAGGGGCCAAAGACTGAGCGCCCAAGCTGCCCTCAGCAGTGGCAGACAGATTTAAAATGAGCAAGAGGAGATGGTTCTTCACAGAATTTGTGGTAGACCTGTGGAATTCATTTCCTGGGAATATTCTGGATGCAGACTTACATGGGTTCACAGGAAGGCTTGAGAAACACTTGGAAAAGAGAGCTCTTTGGACTAAATAGACATGCCACAGGAGGCTTAGGGAACACATCTTATATAATTGTGCAGTTTTACTTTTCCCTGAGGGTTTGTGTGCTCAAGGTGTCAGACAGTATGGCCATTCCCTTGTTTTTTTGCTGAAGTTGGTTGACCTTTAGCAGGATGAGAATCTGGAATTTGTGTTCATTGCCTTTGTAGAGAAAAGAGCAAGAGCCTGTTCAAATATCAGCCCTTCCCATCTTCCCAAGTGTTAATAACATGGCACATACTATCTCCATTTGTGAAACTTTAAAAAATAATAGAATCAGCTAAAAAGCATTTTTCCTTTCCTTTTTTTTTTCCTCCTTCAGTAAAATTGTTAACTTCTCTAAAAGGTCACCATTTAGATGTGAATAGCACAGCACACAACAGATAATGTGCTTTTCCTAGGTAGTAGAACTGAAATAAAGGAGGAGAAGGGCTGCAGGCAAGGCTGCAAGACAGGAGACTGGTATCATGGCTTTCAGTTGTCCATCCCCAAACGGAATAAGGGACACAAACCTTGAATGAGCATCTGAAATTCCCAGATTAAGAGTCTGGCAGTGTTTGGGTCTCATTTTTGAGTCCTTCACAATTCTAAACAGACTTACATGCAGATGTAGAAAAAACCTCACTCAACCCACCTGGCAGCATCACAAATTCATGAGGAAGAATTAGGTAGCAAACATCCAAGCCCCAGTAATGTGCTTTCTGAGCAGTATTCACTTACTTTTTTGGGAGAACCTTACCTACCTCCAAAGATCTTGTGGTCATTTGATATTTTCACTCATTGTAGCTGCCATTTAACCAAGTTTAAGCCTGTCTATTTCATCTGGACACAGACAATCTGACCTTAAAGACAATCCACAGACCTTTAATCAAGCACAGTTCAACAACCAACCTTTGAGATGTGTCTTGTTTATGTCTCTGTCCCCGATCAGAGATCATCCCCTCTGTGCTATGGTCCCTATTCCCTAGCCAGCCCTACAGAGGCAGGACAAGCAGGATGGTTACATCTCCCACCCCTGACATCCAAAGAAAAGGAGGGGTGGGCTTTGGCCAGTAGATTCCTGAGCAGCAGAGACTCCTGGGTGGCTCTGCAGAGAACAACTCATGTCCATTCAGCTTTGTTACTGTGTGGTTCCTTTTTCCCAAAGTCCATGTGTAGCCTTGGGGCACAGGACGGCCACCCTGGGTCTATTGTACAGTTAAGTGTATCTCCAGGGAAAGCACTTTTATGAAGCCAGGATCCACCCTTATCGTACTGACTGGCATCAGAGATGATATCCACTGACCTGTCCCTCCTCTCTGGCCTGTTTCTCTCACCTTAAGCTGCAAACACTTCTCAGCAGAGACTATACCTTCACTTTATGTTTGTAGATCACCTGACTCAACAGGGCCCAGCTCTTGATGTATTCTTTCAAAGCAAGAAATAATAATGGTGACTCTGCTCTGTTATTTAATAAGATGGAGTCTTCCAATTCTTACTGCCACCACCAGCTGTGTAGAGTGTAGGGCCAGGAGAGATGATTAGATTATCTAGCTTAACCACCCATAAAACACAGGATGCAGAATTTCATTCTCCATCACAGCACAAATAATAAATAGAATAGTCCAGGGCAAACTCTAATATCCAATTTTTATTATAAACTACAATATGCATGTAGAGGGAGACATTAAACAAACCCCTGTGTCTACCAATCTACAACCCCCCTGGCAGTACTTACATATTTCTTATTGCTGACTAGCTTATTTACTGCAAAGGAACAAAGTTAATGCTGAGCTCTGAAGCATTTCTAATGGGAACCAATTTTGTCCTGCAGTTTCATAATGAGCTCCACCCTTCGTCCACCTCTGCTCCCCCTTCTTTCTCCTTTTCCTTATTTAATTTAAAAATAAAGTGAAAATATGCCCTTTCTGCAAAGCAAAATTCAGATTAATTTCCTTTAAGTGCTGTTTTGTGCCCAGGATAGTAGCTTGAAGCCAGCCTTGTGAATCACAGGTTTGATTACTCTGATAGGGCAGGAAAGTGTCTTGCTTAAAAGGAAAGAATGAAAAGATATATTAGCAGGATTGGGTTATTTTTTTCAGGAGGAAAGAGAAAGACAAAGCTTTATGGGGAAACTCTATTAAAGTCATCAACTTTCCTTTGCTTAAGGTCAAAAAATTGTACAGTACCACTGGAATAATATAATTTTAGAAAATTCCTGTGCAGCCTTTTTTTTTCCCCCAGTTTTTTTTCCCCTTCTCTTTTTTTCTCTTGTCATGTTTATGCCTGGGGGCTTTTTATTTGATCACTGTTCTAATAATGCCTTGAATCAATGAATGAGCAACTTTCTATAAACTAAAACAACAAGTAAAAAGGTGGGGAGCAGGAGAAAATAGATGATATGGACAAACCACATGCCATGAGGAACCACACTGACTTACCTGTGAGCCATGGAGCCAGTTTAACAAGGGAAGTGTGGCAAAATTAAGTATACTGGGAATAAAACAAGGCACAAAGGGAAGATGGCATGTGTATTTTTGTGTGGAAAAATCAAATCTTTCCCTCCCTTCTCCCAACATATCTTATAGCTTCAATGTGTCATTTGCTGCCTGCAGACAACATATACAAACTGTTTCACCCTAAGGCTGGGATTTGATGGCAAGTGTCATATTTACCAGTCAGGACTGAAGAAACCTGTGTGTGATCGAGGCCTGAAAGCAGCCCACCGTGGGCACAGTGAAGTATCTGAGCTCATTAGCTGTAGGACTAATGAGCCAGAGAGAAGGAATTCATACGCAAAAAAATTAAGTTAGTCATTACACTTACTACAGTGAGTTTAAAAATTTGTCCCTGGTCTGCCATTCACAGCAACCCCCTAATCCTTGCATTCACATTGCTTTGCAGTAATGTCTCCTTCTGTAGCTCGGGGAAACTCATTTCACATCCTTTTCCCGGCTTTCCAGTCTGTAAAATGGGAGGCAGTTCTTATCTTATTACAGCTAAAATTTATAATTAGGATCTTAAAAGCTCTATGGAGGGTCTATGTATGATTTATTTTCAGTAAATAGTAGCACAAAATTAATTAGGGCTTGGTCCTGCAGTAGTCTTCCATTTTAAACAATTTCATATGGAATTTGTAGCTTCATATTCTACATGTGTGGATTTATGTTTGCTAAAAAATGAAGTTTTTTTTTTAAAAACGGTAGATTTTAGGGGATTAAGTAGGATTATGCTTCCATTTTGCTAGGTGTTATACAAACATATGACAATGGCCTTTTTTTTTTTCTGGAGTTTAGAATTTTGAACTTTGATCCCAGCAATTCTAGAAGTGCAGAGATAAGCATTAGTTTAAATACTTTCAGTGCCATCATGTTCAGAGAAACAACCATGGATTTAGCTTCCCCATAATTATATAATCGCAGACTAATTTTTGCTGCTACCAAAAAAAAAAAAAAATAAATAAAATCAGAGTCTCCTTCAGGGGATGAGGGCAGAAAGACTTCAAAGCTGCACATAATGTGAAATTTGG
Source organism: Oxyruncus cristatus (assembly GCA_013399855.1). NCBI lineage: Eukaryota > Metazoa > Chordata > Aves > Passeriformes > Cotingidae > Oxyruncus > Oxyruncus cristatus. Next base: position 1,202,892 of record VXAY01001362.1, on the reverse strand, counting down.
AGGGAAATATAAACTTTGACCCGTGCTGACAGAGCTGGTGAGTGGTAACTTCTTGTCTAGCACTTCTGTGCCTGTATGTTTAAGTCCATACTTGCATGACCTGGGGCCAGTTCCCATGTGCAAAGTGCCTTAATCTGTTTCAGGTGCTTCACCTCCTACTTCAATACAGAGACAGCTTGAAAGTCACAGCAAAATGCTGTCCTTGCTGCAAATAGTGAAGGGGCAACAGGTGGAGAAGTATTTCCCCAAACTGAGGGCTGGATTTGCTGGAAGTGAATTTAGTGTTCCAAGTAGCTTGGTGGTAGGTGGGAAGCAAGGGATGAAAAGAAAGGGGAAAAAAAGTGGTCCATATCTTTTCTAAGCTCTTTGGTTGTAAAAAAACCACCTTCAGAGCCTGAAAGAGGAAAGAAAAAACCATGACTTATTAATACAGAAGACTAAAACCATTTTTTTTCAAATCATGTGCATATGCTGTAGTACTTGGCACTGTAGCTTCAGGGTTAGCATCAACTGCACGTGACCAAGGCATGACCATCAGGTGAGTTAGGACTGTATTCTCAGGGGTACTTAGACTTGTGTGACTCAACCTCCCCCTCAGTATTCTCTTTGTTTTTAAGGTTTGGGGGTTTTTTGTGGTTTTTTTTTGTTTTTTTTTTTTTGAGACTGAAATCAACAACACAAAAATGGGCCATGGAGGAATTTCTGGCTCAGTACCCTCGGAGCAGTGAGTGCTGCGAGCTGCCTTCACAGCTGCTCAGTGTTAATGCCTGGTGCCCAGGCGCCTGGATCCTGACACCAGCTTGCTCAAGTGAAAATAGGAACTTGCTAGGCCAAGGTGCACAAAGTCCTGCTCTTCCGTGAGTAGATGGGAAATAGGTCCAAGCATGGAGAATAGATTATCCACTTGTTCTGGGAATAAAATGGATTCAAGAAGCTACCCTTATGAGTGCAAACCTCTCATTTTTTCACAGAGAAAAAGGAACAAAAGTTCTTTAAAAAAAGGACAAAAATGATAGAATTTCAATCTGGGGGAGAAGCGGGGGGTGAAAAAATCCCTTTAGTATTTTACTGGGTTGGAGTCTACTCCCAGCAACTGTTGGGAAGAGTTTCTGGGATTGGATATTAGTGGAAAGGGAATTCTCCACTAATCTGTGAAACATCAGGTCTTAAATACCCAACACGCTCCCTTGCTCTTGCCCCAGCAGCAGACCAAAAGATACTCTTCTCCCACCTCTAGCTTTATCTCACAGTGCTAATCCCTGCCTCCCTTCAACACCCTTAATTTAACGCAATCTCAGCCTTTGGGATCTGCATTCCTAGAAAGAACAGAAGCGAAACTCTGGGACAACAAATCTCCCAGAATCCCCTGTCAAGGTCTGTGCAAAGTCCTTGTAGCTCCTTCTTTAAATAGATGCTGGCAAATTACAGCAGTGTCATTTGGTCTTCTGCTTAACAGGCTGCGTTCACCGTTTCTTACTGTCAGCTCTATTTTCTCGGGGTTTGTCAGTTGTCAGATATCTGCCAAGAGGAGCAGATGAAATCTCAGCCCTCAGGGGAGACGTTGCTCCCTCACTCCCCTTTAAATCCTCTCCCCCACTCAATTCTCCTGTTTGGCCACTCTTTATTTATAAATCAAATTCAACTGAAATTGGGTTTGAGGAATTGGACTTTTTCTGTGGGCTGGTTATGAATAAAGCATGGTGCAGGGCCTTTCAGTTTCAGATGCCTCTCATTTTTTTCTATCACATACAAAATGATCCAAAACTGAGTTTAAAAGAAAAGGATCACTGATAAATCAGTGCTGCATAAGCTGCAGTAGTTATGGCTCTATTGGCAAAAGGTAATACACCTGTGGGCTGGAATACACATGGTTAAAACATATCAGCTGGCTTGAGCAACACATTATTATTTCATAAGAGGCTCTGGTTATTGGGACTGAGGTAATTAATAGGCCAAGCAGAGTCTGCAGAGTCAAGCCTGATGGATGGCACATGTGGGATGCATCTGAAAGCTTCTTCAGCCCCTAAATCCCTCACAGGATTAGGTCAGTTCTAAGGAGTAACTTTCTGATCTAGAATTTCTATAAATACTGGTTAATGAGATCTTCCATCCCCCTGGGGGAGAGATTTTATATCTTTAAATAAATTAAATGAAGGATATTTAATATCTCAAACTATTCTTAAGCATCAAAATTCATAAGTTCCAGGAAATTAAGTTTTATTAATTTAGATGAATTTGGACTGGTTTATCTCATATTCACAGTTTGTTTAAAAACTGTAGAGTTTACATTAATTTCTTTGGAAACTGACAATCTGTTTTCTCACATTAGAGCAAAATATATTCTTGTAAATAAAAAGATAGCAAGGAGTGAGGACATAGGTTATGACACAATGGGGACAAAGTTAGAGGTAACTGGGATGTGGCCCCAAGTATTGCAGCTATTTTAACTTAATTCTTTGCAAGACGGAAAATATGGAGGCAAGGTTAACATTCCTGTAGGGAATGAGGATATAGGAAATGGAAATCATTAAATCTGAGGTGGTGGCAAGAATTCAGAAGAACTCAATATGACTGAGCTTTGGGACATCTGGCATTCTCTCTCCCAGAGAAAAGAGGTTTTGGCACAGGAAATGCACTCATGGACCTGTAAAGGAAGAGAGTGCTCCAGTGCCAAGCAGGCAGCTACTGACACATGGTGTCCAAAAGAGGGTGGGCAAGGAGAGGGAAGGGAGCAGGCAGCAGGGTGTTACTCCAGCCTTGAGTATATGGAAAGCACTAGGCTGAATCTGGAGGAAGGAAAACTTAAAAGATGTGGAGATAAATGGGAAAATATTGCAAAAAGCTGATGTAGTTTACTGGAGGTGAGTGTTGCAGAGTAGTGGGATCTATTTGTCTAGCTTGATTTGTTTCTAAACAGGAGAAATGCAGTGGAACTAATCTGCCTGAGTTGCAGAAAAGTGCTGAGTTTAAGGCTGTGTGGGCATGAGTAAGAATGCCAGAGAGGATGAACAGGTGAATTACAGGTGGAGAAAGTAAGATGAGACAAACTGTGCTGGAAGAGGAGCTAATTGAGTTGGAGCGAAGTTTTTTAAAGGGCTATTCTGGAGACTGATCACATTTGATATTTTCCATAATGGCCTTGGCATGAAGAGTGTGTTTGTGCTGGTGAAACATGGATGAAAAGCTTTGTCTTTTGTGCAGGTGAAACACAGATGAAAAGCTTTGCTTTTTGGCCATGTGGAGAAACCCTGAAATGGTATTTTGGAACAACCAGACTACAATAATATAATGAGATGAAATATAATTGCCCAGATTGTCAGGTCATGTGTTCAGGGACTAATGAAAGGTATTCGTTGGGGAGGACACCAGCTGGAAATGAGAGGGAAAGATAAAGGCCTGGCTGTCTTAATTGCAGGATCTCTGTAAGCCAGAAATGAGATGCACCTATAAAAATGCAAATGCAATCCTATCAGGTAAGGTTTTCCCAAAACCTTTTCCAAATTTTTTTGGAGAGGATTAGCAGAGAACCCTATAAAGGCCATTTTCTGGAGCATCCCAGGTGCTAAGGAAGAGAGAAGAACTCAAACAGATGAGGTCTGAACAGGTCACCACAAGAACACAGTCTACCTTACAAGATGAAAAAGAAGATTTTGGTGGTTTTAGCTTCAGAAAGTGAAAGATGTGAGATGTGACTTACTGCAGCTGTGATTTCAAAATATCCCGCTTACATGGGCACTCCAAGTAATTTCCTATAAAATGAAATCACTGCAGTCAAGAGAATCATCATATAAATAGATGTTGTCCTAATCAAGTAAACAATGAGGTGTATGTGTTAGACTTAATGTAGCCTTGCCTAGCTGTGAGAAAAGTGTTAATGAACATGGGAGATACCTGCTGCCTTTCCTTCAGGTAACTCGATCACAGGTGACAAGAATAACCCATTGGTTGTTTTTATTAAAAACATAACAGAAGAAAGTATCTGGTTTGAGATCTTGGAGGGAGATGCTTGCTGGGATGCTGGAACTATCTCTTCTCCCAGGAGTCTGACTCTTGGAAAAATTTCGAAACAAGACAGTAAAAAGCTTACCAGAATCAATGTTCTTGTGCTAAGAGGGCTGTGTTCAACCTCGGGTTAAATATTATAAAACGAAATACGTCTGGTCCTATTTTAATGCACAAATCACAGCCTAACCACGATTCTGGAACTGCAGCAGATGCCACCCCTTTGTGTCGGGGAAACCACATACAATTTCAAGTCAGATACAGTAAATCATAACTCAAACCCAGATGTGATTCTTTGCTTTTTCCCAGGCCTGTTTGTGAGGCAGCCAGGTGTCCAGCTTCTCATCGGCCACTACCATCATGACAACAAATGCTGTCACTGGGAAGGTGAGTTGGAGAGTGACACAGACATAATCATCTCAAAGGCACCTCCACTGCTTTTTTGCAGGCTCACACACTTTTGTCCCACAGTAGTTCCCAAACCAGTACAAAGCAAAAGACAAATATAGATCCCCCAGCCAAAACTGATCACTTGGGCCCGAAGAGTACCATGAGCAGGATCTTCCTATACATATGCATATGAGAAGAGAGATTGTGACTGCATTGTTATTGATATTGGGTTTTTTTTGGTAGAGGTAAGAAGAGATAATTGAAATGAACACTCAGTTTAAACCAGAGGAAACTTCTTCCCACCGTCTGATTTCACACTCAAAGATGTATTTCTTTTGAATGCGCAAACCGAGTAGATTTTTAGGAGGTTCAGAATCTTTTTCTATGAAAAGAAACAGCCAGTCATCTACCCAAACACTGTAAAAATACTAATGTGTCTTTTTGTATCCCCAGGAAGAAATCCTTATCCAGTTCCCCTTAGGACACTCAGTTATGGACTCAGTTGTGACTTTACTGTTTGGCTCTACTTTTTAAACTAAGCGCCTACCTTACTCATCACAGATTTGCTTACAATAGCAGAGACACAGCCAGCATTACTTTAAATGCAGTATTTTCAAAGCATCCTTGTTCCAGGATGTTAATCAAGTTCTCCATTTAATACTTCAGCTCTCTAACTGTCCTCCCTAGTAACTCCATTTCCAATTTGCTTCCACACAATCTTCTTGAAACACTTCTAGCTTTTGCAGTGCTGGATATATGAACAGATCCATACATATATACACCTATAGAAACCCAGCCCAGTTACACAAGTGGAATAGAGCATTTAATTTCTTTCTTAAAAGTATTTCACATCTTCTTTTCCAGCTCACTGAGAACTAGCATTGAAGATATATTCTTGGCATTTCTGGATCTTGAACTTTTATCAGAGGTGCCTTTTGTAAGTAAGACTGTTTAGTCCTGAAAGCTTTTTCAGTCTTTGTTGGGTACACACATTCTAGGATTTACTTGTTGCAGAATAAAGGAGTTATCCAAAATAACTTTAGAAGTACAGTACATGATAAATTATCTGTTGTACTTATAAACTGGATGTTTAGGTGAAGAGCTACGGAATAAGAGGTCTGACCAGTGCACCTAAGAGCAGAGGTCTGCTGCACACTGCCAGATTGCATCATGCTCATCCATCATACTTCCATCTATTACCCACTGCTTCAGTTCCCTTTTTAATTGACTTCTAATGTAGTCTCCAACTCCATTCTTGGGTGTGGTTGCTCAGGCATTTCCAGTTTTTGGCTTGATGTCTGCATTTTGAAAGTAATTTTATTGGTGTGGGAGATTTCCCTGAAGAATCTTGGGCAGACAGTCATAAAGAATATGGTGAAAATCAAAGAAGAAGCACAATCCACAGGCATGGTTGCTTCCACTACTTGCAGTGATGGAGGTTCATCCCCTACACAGCCAGTATATCCCCATGTTACATATTTGCTGTGATTTTCCCTAATCTCACTCTAAAAAGTCCCAAGCGGTGTGACTGCCTCTAATTAAAATTCTACAGTAATTTCCTTTGCAAGGTTGATGGACAGGGCAAAAAATGGATCAGTCCTCTTTTTAAGTTCCAGAACCAAAGAATAACGGTTCATTTGACTAAGTTAATGACTTACAGGTTTCAAAGAATTGAAGGTTACTCAAGCTGTGAAATTCACTTCTGTAAGGGAGTCACTGAGTCAAATGCTGTTGGTAAATTTTAGAAGGGATAGAGATAGTGTTACTCACATTAGAGACACAGGTAAGCTGAGAGCTTGGAAGGATTATTTTCCCCCTGTTTCTCACTTGCTATGTAATTTACTGTAGAATATGCTGGGCAAAATCTTACACTTTTGACAAAGTTGATTTTGCATAGTCCAAAGTCTCCCTAACCTGGCCTTCACTTGTGCCCTGACTCAACCACCTCAAGCAAGCAGACATGCAGCCATAGTACCATGGCAGCAGCTCCCTGGATAGTTTAAATATCTGATAAAGGCTGGGCTACTCTCTGAAACATGAGGTACATTAGTTTCCTGGAAGCATGGGCAATAATGGCAGCTCATGTTCCCTTGTTTTGTGTTCACCCTCCAGATACTGAAAAGCTGTCTGAAACCTGGTGAGACAAAATGTACACCCTACATGTTCTTCTGTCCAAAATTCTCCCTGTGGTCAGGGTATTCCCCTATTTTCTTCTTCCTGTGACTACTTAGGGACATTATGACATTCTCCCTTATTTCAGCACCATCTGTCCACCCAAGAAGCAAGGCAAGAGCCATTCCGACTCAGGAAGCTGTTTAGGTACCTTGCACATTGTTACCTCTGTGCCAGCTCTCAACTCCTATGGACATTTTGAGTGGACTCAGTCCTATTGCAAAGGACATGTAGTTGTCCATGCTGGCATCATCCCAGCCCCTCTGGAACACACTTGCACCAGGTAGAAAAGCACCCACAACACATGGAGCCATGGCCATGTTTTGTCCTGACTGCTCCAGCAAGCAAATAACCTCATATCCCACAGAAATGTCTTGCAGCTTGGATGAAAAGCTATGTAATGATGTCACCTTAAACCATTTCAATACTAAATCTGCGTCATCCTCCTCTGTTTATCCTTTGAGATTTGACTTTTCTCTTATATAACAGATAGGGTTTTTTGATATGCGGCCTTCAGATTAACTCAAAAGCAAAATAAATAATCTTTAGGCCAGAGAGAAAATAAGCATCTGCTTCATTGCAGCAAATGCATTCAGCAAGCTGAATAGAAATATCCCTTGGAGATGTTTGAAATGACAGGGAAATCAGCTCTGCGAATCAATATGTTTTGTAAAAAACCAGGCTCAGTCACATCTTGTTGGGCATAATGGAAATTGATTGGCAGTTATCTATTAGTGATAATTTCTGTTTGATGACTTGCCATATGTTATCAAGCTCTAAATCAGAAGGGAGCAGATTAAATGAATAGATTCTGTCACGAAAAATGTACGAGGTACCAGCAGTACAGCAGAGTATGCTATGCATAGCATGCACAGACTTTATAAGAGAAATGAATTCTTTAAACCACCCTAATTTTAAATATGCAGGGTCTATGTAGCTTGTCAGATTTACAGATTTGAGACTCCAAGGGACCCTTTCTCTCAAATCTTTTACTTGCTGCTTTTCAGTGACAGGCAATCAGTGAAATGTCTATAGACCTTTCAAATGATCTTTCCTTTAAGATTCAATAGGACTTTACATCTACTGAGGCAAACCTACTAAAGGAGACTTTGTGATACAGTCCAGAGCTCTGCCTAAGTGTTGCAAACTACACTGAGCTCAGTTCTATTTGTGGGAATGTCACTTGGGGAGGAGGGTCATCTGTAAAGCAGTTCCCCCTGCCAATTATAATTACAGTGAATTGAAGAACAGGTCTTGAAACTCAGTGTAAGAAGTTATGAATCTCCAGTCAAGTAAAATACTGACATTCAGTTGAAGCCACATTAATCCAATGTACCAATCAGGGCATGGAGCATGAATTCAGTAGTGTGAAAGCTGCTTTATTTCATCTTCAGGAACTACCTCTGATAGTGTTAAAATTTTGCTTCCTTATTCAGAGAATACACAAAAGATGATTACATAAAAGATGCTGTGCACTGCTTATGAGCAAACAAAGCTTAAGGGAGCCCATTTAAGTGGGTGCTGACAGAAGTTTTAATGCAATTTGGGAAAATCCAGGTAGCTGAATCATCGAGATACCTGAATTACTCAGCCACTTGTTGCCTTCTCAGGGTAGGAAGAACAGGAGATTGAAGAGGTTGAGATACATCTCCTAAATCACTCTCCCCCTCTGATCATCCTAACTGTGGTTTATAGCAATGCTATGTATGACACCAGAGCTTTGTTGTGTCGAGGACCTTGTGAACACAAAGAATAAAACGCCAGTACCCTGCCACGTAGGATTATGTGAATGTCTCCTCATTTATCACGTGGTGCTGCATCTTCCCAGACTCTTAATTTTTCCTCTTTGGTTCTCTGTGAATTATTCTTCCAGAATTATCAATTTCCTACAAATTATTGAAATCCACCCCTGAATGGTTTCAGATTCAAATTCAAACCCCAGAGGCATGTGTCTTTAGAGAAAGCTCCTGCTGCCCCCTGAGACTCCAGTCCCTCCCTGGTATGTTTGGGAGAGCTCTTTGCTCCACTTCTCTGCTGACTCACCCATGCAACTTGACAGAAGCAGAAACTGTAATGTGAAGGCTTGTGTTCTCCCTCCAAGAGAAAAAAAAAACACCCCTCCATCTTAATATGGAAACCCAAGCCAAAAATGAAATGATTTCATAACTTACTGAAAAAAAACCCCAAACAAACCAAACAAAAAAAGAGCAGCTCCAATACTAGATCCCCAAATGTAATAAAATAAGTTGTTAACTAAAATTACAGTGCCTGGAATGATTATTGATTTGCAAGCTATTTGTCCCTGGTGGGAGGAGGAGAGGAAGGGCTTGACAATTTCCACTGAGCGGGGAGCTGTGGAGGAAAAATTAAGATGAGCATGTGGGTGCTTTTTTCTCTTGCATTATTTGGGGCCTGGTGCTGCAGTATGGCTTAGATATCCAAGGTGGTTCTGTCTGTTTGTGAGTGAAAGGCAGTGATTAGCGTAGTGTAGGAGAAAAATAGCCTCACTTAATCAGAATTACACCTTTTTGGAGATAAAAATTTGTTAATTATTTCAAAAGAGTTGAATGACATCCTGGCAAGAGAAGAGGAGTTTTTTAATCACTTAACACCAAATAACTAATGACTAATAAATGGATGCCTAGTGCTGCCTTCTGCCTTAAAGAATCTCTGCAAAACTTCTGCCTATTCACTGCCAAAGGAAAGGTGTTACTTTATCTCAAGGAAAATGTCTTTCAGAATAAATGTGGGACCCGAATTAGAGCCAAGACAGTAATGATCAGGGCATCTTGCTGCTGGAAAAGCCTTCTGTGACACGCAAAGCATCCTTCCCAGTACCCTGTTCCCATAAACCCCTTATGCACAAATAAGAAAGCAGACACACCTGCGTGGAGGTAGGCAACAAACCAGCTGTCATTGTGTTTGTGAAACAGTCATCTTCATGCATGAAGTGCCGGGAACACTTTGTGGCTCTGGCAGGAGTTTTTAGAGATAGCCACACCGGTAAGAGACTGAGGCTTTCAAGATTTAAATAGCTTTGGGTGAACAGCTTTCAGCTGCTATTCACTTGGAGGCTGGAGTTGCCAACAGAAGGATTAGAAAACCCCGTATGAGATCACTCTCCTGAGACTGGCAATCCAATTTTGCATACTCCAGAAACCCAGATAAGACTCCATGCTTGTGAACGCTTTTACTGCATAAACACTTCGACATTTATCAAGCTTGCACCTTCAGCAGGTACTAAACACAGCAGAGAAAACTGATAAATCTTTCTGGTGTTTGATGCTTTTCAAAGCTATTCCCGGTTGTTTAAAGACTTCCGAATTGAGGGGAGAGAAAATATGACAGTGAAATAAGGAAAGAAAATCTTGTTTAAGGCATGTTAGTGGGTCATTCAGGCTAAACAGATTGGTTGACCTGCAGAACAAAAGAGCTGTAATATTTTCACTGTGGGTTTTAAGGACTGCATCTCATTACTGCTACTGGTGAGTGTGTTGCCAGCTTGGCTTTCCTGAAGGAAGGTGCAAGGGATGTAAACTTAGGATGGGAGTGAGCTCAGCACACTTCACTGCTGCAGGAGGTGAGGGAATTGCAGCCCTGGAAGCAGCTGGGATCTCAAAAAAACAGTACCAACTGATTTATTGCCCCAGATTCAGAAGGGACTTTAAGAAAAACTAATGAAGTTTGCACTTTAAGATAACTGTGTTAATAGGAGGAAAAATTGTCTGATTTTTGTGCAACTGGATTAATCGCTCTTCCAGGCTCACATCTGTACCTGCAAACTGTCAGTAGTCACACAGCCTTTGCTTTACCTCTCTGTGTGTCTCCAGATGAAGCCATGATCCCATCTAGGCCCCTTGAGAGTGAAGGATACCCTCTTCCTGAGCCCTTCCCTTTACAACACAGGAAGCTGGCTTAGGAGGATGAGTGCTTCCTTTATCTCCTAATGCTGTATTTTGGAATAAAAGATTTTGAATTCTCTGATACTTTCTTTGGGTTTGTCGTGTTTGCCTTTATGAAACAGAGGGGACTGTCTCTGGAGCATGCTGCTGTGTGCTCAGCTTCAGCAGAGGCTCCGGCACTGAAAAGACAACTCTATGGAAAACCCTTGGAATGAAAGGGCTGTCAAGCCTGCCCTTGTGAGAACAGCACCCCTCCATGCCCCTGCTGGGGTATTTGGGGATAATCTAGGTGTTACACATAATAATATTTTGTTGTGGTTTAAGTTTTGTTAATGCTTCATTTAATACCTGAATCTTTTCCTATCGATTAAACAGTGAACTCTGTATTGAAAGAAAGCAACAGACCTCAGGCTGTGCTGTATTTCTTGGTTTGCATAGTGGCCCTATTGATGTGGTCTTGAAAGAGTAAAACGGCAAGTATTAGTAACCAAATTGACTGCATCTGTGATAACAGACACTAAAGCTGGGCCTCACAGCCACTCCTGTGCAAAACACAGTTGCTGGACATGAGCTCTGCTGAATTTTGTGAGAAAATGGAGCCAGCCAGGACCTAACGGAGTGAAGGAAGAGTGGAGCAGGTCATCAGAGCCCAAACACCCCCCACTGCAGCTGCCCACAGCATCGCTGACTCTCCCATGCCATCAGCAGTGCTGTGGTAGTCCTACAGAAGAAACAGAACAAAATTTCATATTTTAAATTCCACACAGGATAAGTGTTTGACGGAATGATGTCATAACGGGCATCTTAACACTGTATTAAAGCAGGGTAACTCATCTCTCCCTATGAAGACTTAAAGGGTTAGCATTCAATCTTTTCCTTTAATCCTCTTGATATTTTCAATGTAAGGTGATGGATTTGGAGGGAATTTGTTTTGGGAATCAGAACAGTTAAGCACAAATTATGTCAGTAATGTTTTGTCAGTACCATAATCAGAGAAAATATTTTTCCACAGCATAAAAGAGCTAGGCACTGTGCCACTAGGAAGTTTAATTACTAGATGACTTTAAAACATGGTAATTTAGTCCCAATTAGTGTTATAATAATTTATTTATAAAATTCCAGTATGAGTAGTTATGTTCCACAATCCATTTATTCTTGTAAGATGTGTGCCCCATTAGACAGTGAAGTAGAAGGTCATTAACCTGCATTTCTAGTTCAGATTATGTTATTAGATTGAATTTAGTCTCTTCATTGGTGGGTGTTGACATCTTAGAGTGCTTTCAGGATAATTTATTTACAGTTATGCATTTCTTTTCAGACATTCAGAAACATTGCAGATCTAAAATACTGTGGGCCTGATGAAGAAGATAGATTTCTTAGTTAAATTTCAGATGCAGCTTGTCTTTGTGCTTCTGATTTTTCACATTTGTTCTGTGAAAGTGAGTTTATGGCACCACTGATGCAAAATACTAAAAAAATTATGAGTCAGGTCCCATCAAAATCAGCAGCTATTACTTAAACTGAAAAGTTTTACACATAATCAATTCTGGCTATTTTTTTCTGTATTTGGAAAGGATTACATTCAAGGAAACTGTTTTTCCACATTTTTTTTTTTTGGGTCCCTCCCCATGCCTGAATAAGCAGATGCAGAGGGCTGTCCCTTGATCCCAAGAATGAAGCATGATCCAAATACAAGCCTTGGCAAGTGAGACCTGGGAAGGGAAAACCTCCAGGTTTAATAGTGCAACTGTGGTCAACCACCAGTGACACCAACTGAGGTTGTGTCTCTCTTGGTGCTGGCAAACCAGTGGACCTTGCACAGGACAGGAGCTGCCCAAGAGCCTCAGGACTGTAGAGAGGCACTGCTGGAAACAGGATGGTCCAAAATAGTGGCCCCTGTCTTCCCCTTCATAATAGGGTTTGCTCACTTGTGAGCTCAAAATAGGGTTCAACCTTCCAACCCACAGCAAACCTGCCACGTCTCCTCTGGCCTCCACAGTCACTCAGGTCCATGATTTTAATGGCCATGCTTCAAAGAAAAGGTGACATAAAAAAAAGGCAAGTCCACCTTGGTTAAAACAGCAGTGAAGAAGTAGACAGTGGAGATGAAGGTTTTAAATATGTGATGCTCCATCTGGGCTTGTTGGGTAATCATGCTTTATTCAATTCCCAAATAAAACGCAGGAAAAGTATCCAGACAATATGGCTGAGATCTTGCAAAATCTCATTTCTTCCCATTGCTTTGCTCTGGTAAAACTTATAGAGGCCTTTCTGCTCACAGTGAGGATTTTTTGCCAAGCTACAAATACTATCTAAGCTTTCAAAGCTCTTCCTTTTCCAAGAAAACCTTTGGTCAGCCATTTCAATTTCTTTTTAATAAATGGTCTTTCCTCAAATTGTCTGTGCTACAAGAGCAATTCTGGGAAAACAGATGACTCTGCACACTCCTAAAAATCCCAGCCTCTCAAATGGCATGTGCAGATACCATACAATGATGCTAAATGGGGTTTTGCAAAATGCTGAAAGGCAGAACCAACAGAGCCACCTGGTTGGGAAGGAAAGCCTTGTTTCTGAGAAGATTAAAAAGAAGATATTCTTGTCTGGTTCTGCAATTTTTTTCTTCCCCCCCTCCACCCCCACCGCTCTCAGTCTTAGCCCCCAAAAAACCATGCTGTGGCTGTGGGGAAAAAAAGTAGCCTCATCACCCACATCTGCTTCTAATGATCCTCGTGCCTCTTACTAAAAAGACAAAACTGTTTCTTGTTTTGTTTTCATTGCAGCCCATAGACTTCCCTCCTGAGATTCAGGAGAGCAGTAGGGACAAAACTGAGGAACTTTTTAAAGGGTGTAAGAGCTTCACCCTTGCTCATAGAGGTGCAATGTGAGTACCAGTGTGTACAAGGATGGTGTGGTGTGGTGTGGTATAGTACACCCCATCCCACACCCTCCTTTTTGGGCTGGGACAGGCCCATTTGCTGTCCTGAACTGAGGGATATCATCTCTTTTAGACTTAAAGCTCCCTGAAACAGTGTTCTTTTGCTTGATTGATGTTGATTACTTCAAAATACCTTGTATTTGCAGCGCAGGCTATAAAAAAAAAGGTGTTTATCTTGGGAGAGGAATCTTACAATCTCTTAAGTTATTTTTTTGAAAGATGCTGGGAAACTTGTTTATCATTTTGCTTGCTTTTGCTACCTGCCTGCAGCCCTCCCAAAAGCTAAGATGGTGTCAAAGCGTTTCTGAGCCCCAGGACACCAATTTGCCTATTTGTGTACTTAAACTGGGAGGTCAGTTCAGCACTTCAGGACTTGGAAATGCAACTTCTCAACTCAGTTTTGCCAAGCAGATCTACCTCTAGGCAGGGATATTGTGGGACTTGGATGGAGGTCATGGGGTCAGAGCCTCCTTTGGGCATTCATCTGCTTCAGCATGGGATCCTTCACGTGCTGCAGGTGGACCTCTGCTCCCCCTTGGAGCATCAGGGGCTGCAGGGGGACAGCCTGAGTCACCATGGGCTGCACCAAGGGCTGCAGGAGAACCTCCGCTCTGGCACATGGAGCACCTCCCTATCACTCCTTCTTCACTGTTCGTGGTGTCTGCAGAGCTGTTCCTTTCACATATTCTTACTCCTCTCTCCATTTGAAGTTGCCAGGGTTTTTTCCCCCTTTCCTGATTATGTTATTCCAGAGGCATTGATGGGTTTGGCTTCAGCCAGCCTTGGAGCTGGCTGGTGTTGGCTCTGTCACAGGGGAATCTGCTGGCAGCTTCTCACAGAAGCCACCCCTGTAGCCCCACACCACCACCAAAACCTTACCATGCAGAGCCAATATGCCGTCCATTTTCCTCACTCGTGTGAAAACCATGGGAATAGCACTCCATTACTCATTGCATGACTTCTGAAAAAACGTGTACTATGTGAGGTTCACCTTTGTGGAGAAAATAGTTCTTCCTTTCAGGAACTGTTTGGATAAAAGGGAGTGTTGTCATGGTAAGATGAATTCTGGCACTCGGCTGGTAGATTTAACAATTCCAGCTTTGATTCTGAACTGAAAATAACAATAAAACACGAGTGAAGTGAATAAATCTCAGCTAATCAACTGGACAGAACTCCATGTAGCAGAGGGAAGGAGAGGATTACTGAACTGTCTTATAGTTGCTATATAATAAAAGCATAAATAAAACATGAAATTTTACACTTTTTTCTTCATGTCTGTTAGAGATATAGGAAATAATACAATTTCCACTGTTAACTACAGTTTTCCTATCTTTTTGGGACAGTATCAATTCTTTTTTTAACTGATGGCCACAGAATACTAGCTAACTTGTCAAAATCTTGTTATGTGTTTCCTGCCATGTGTTTGTTCAATAACTGGTTTGATGGAAGTGGATTACACAGGCGCAGCCAAACTGTGGCTGTAACAGCCGTCACTTGTTCTGCTGCCTTGCTGTTTTGGACGCATTTATGGACTCAACAGGCTGGCTGTGGCTCATTTTCTCTCTTGATCCCTTACCACGTTATACACAGCTTCTTCTCTGTGTTAGGATAATAACAAAGAATAACTGCTCGGCGGGTTTGTAAAGCATTGCATGCGTCAGTTGGGTTGTGGAGACTGTGGATGCTTGTTAGCAGTGCCTGGTGTGGTGTATGCACTCAGGCATATGGAATCAGGCTGCCTTGTCTTCATGATGTAGCTGGCTAGATCCAACCTCAAATTGTACTCCTAAAATTCATGGGGTAATCCAGATGCCACTAAATAACTCTGCGGGATTGAAATAGCCTGTCATTTTTTTCGGACATGCTAATTTAATAGTGAATGAATAATGTGGGCTATCATTGAATGGAAAAGAGTGGAACAGCCTTAATGCATCAGTTGAAGCCATGGGGGTACCTCTGAAAACTCATCTGGAAAAGGCTGTGACATCGTTCTGTGGTGAATGCCAGCTGAAGGCAGTGGTGAAATGATGGTGGAAAATCAGCTAAAAATGAATTAAAAGCGTGAGGTTTGTTTTAGGAGTGGGAAAATCCATGGAAGGAATATTTCTAGAGTATGATAAATACTGGCATTTGGCTCGTTATTAGTTCATCATAGTCTTGAGGCAAATTCCTGCTCAGAAAATCTTGAAACCGAGGGTTGCAGAAGCTCAAAAAGGTCCTCAGGAAATGAAATGTTTTAACTTGTTTGACACACCAATTCCCTAAATGTTTGCTACTAGCTAGTGTCCGAGGCAGGCTGCTTGGCTTGGATTAAACCCCTGCTTTTCTGTTAGGGGCCCAGACACCCCCAGTAAGCCCCAGTGCCCGCTGGGCACACACCCTGTAAATTAAAGCAGGGAATATGATGTAATTGGGTTCCCCGAATCCTGACACTGCAATTAACACTTCTGGCTCACTGAGGCAGGTGAAGAGGAGATTCGCACAGTCACCAACAGCTTCTCTGCCAAAAATCAGGCCAGCAGCTCCAAGCTCTGGCTGCTGCTGGAGCAATAGATGCCTTCACAGCAGGCAAAGCCCTCCAACTGTCAGCACTCTCCAAGAGACGCATGCAGCTTCAATGTGTCCAGGTGTAAGTATTGAAATAAAATGATCAAATTGCTTTTCTTTCTTTACACATTTCTGTTTCAACTCAGCATTGTCTCTGCTCAATAGCAAGACAGCGTTTTTGCAGATTTTAAAACACTAATCATAGGCAATTATTTCTAAAAAGATTTGCTTGCAGCAGGAAGACTTTTCTCTTAACTTGAAAGCTTTGCTGTTCCATTCTTTCTTCTGTTAAAAATTATAATAATTTTCTGCCTTGTGTTCTCTACCAGCTGAAATACCTCATCTTCTGACATAGTTTGAATCTAACTAATTTTCAACTGGAAGATTATTTTTTTTTTTTAGAAAAATAATCTATAGCAATAAAAGCTTTTCCAGCAAACACATAGCAAAACAAGCAGCTGAAGCTGTTTATGTATATTTATTAAAACATAATTTTGGCCTTTACAAGTCAGCATTCTTTATTTTCTAACGTGGTCCTCTAAAATTAAATTTATTTTTCACTCTTAGAATTTCAGAAAAAAACAGAGAATGCAGCTTTTATGGCACAAAGACAGCGAACAAATTTATATTGCTTTCCCACAACTGTTTATGATTAGAGAAAAAAACCAAGAATCCTGAAATCCATTTAAATCAGTTGTCTCTTTCCAACAATTTTACACGAAATATTCCAAAATTTTGGTACAGAACTTGTTTATTTTCCTGTTTTCCTTTAAATTAATACTAAATTAATCAACACTGAAAATCAATATTTATTGGCTCAATGTGAATGGTGCAATTAATCCTCAAATAAAATTATTACACAACTTTCAAAATTGTTCGTAGATTTAAAAATTAATTCTTGGTGCATTTCTAAACAGAATGCCAAAGTCAATTTCCCACCCTACCATTATTTTTATATGGTGCTGGGACCCTAGTTTCAATACGTTTCCCCTGCTTTCTGTTCATCACTCTCCTAGAAGATGTTATTTGCTTTTCTTTCTAGACCACGGATATTTTTTAATCAAGATCTTAATATTTTGGAGGCTGGTGCTGACTCCTGAGATGAGCATGGGTAACATTCCTTCTTAGACGATCTCAGCATCCAGCCCAGATGGTCCATAGGTGTGCCATGGTAACGCCTATGCCAATGACATATCCTATGGCATGTGTGAAGCAGTGTGACCAGGATGCACTTCCTCCTGCAGCTTGGTGTTGTCATGGTGCAAACCAGGGCCTGAAAATGAGTTTTGGATCCAGACTCCAGAAATCTTAGCAACTCCTTAGATCTCACCTGCTTCTCAGCTGATAAGTGATACCTAAACCCTAACCATTATTTTAGAAATGTGTGAATCTCTTACTGTACCATCTAAGCACCTTTTGTTTGGTGAGAGATCATTCCAGTTTAAAGTGTTGGTTGTTACTATTTAATTTGTGCCACTTTCCACCAGATAGGCATATTTAGGTGTGCAGTGCCATTTGAGGTGCCCTAATAGGTCTGGGTATCCTGCAGGCACGTGTAACTTCCTGGCCTTTCCACATATCTTTCATATCCTGGGGAGAGGATATCAGTGTTTTTGGGAGGGTGGTCCTGGAGTGTCAGGCCATGTTTGCAGATTTCTGACAAAGCAGCTAATATTGCATCTTGCCTTCCTTCTCTGTGCTGAAGCTGCAAGGCTGATGGATTCTGTGCCACAGCCCCGTCTTTGGCCCCAAAATGTGCTGAGGTGCTCCAGATCCCCCAGGGGAAAGGCAAACATGGTGTGCCACACTCCAGGATCACACCTCACAGTCTAAATGACCCCGTTAATACTACAGCAGTTTTCCTCAGAATTTCCAGACCTGAACACTGGATTGGGTTTGGGTTGAAATAGCTGTGAGGTATCCTCCACACTTTGCTTCTTAGGCATGCCCTGGCAAGCAGCTTTGCCAAAAAGGGGAGATTGCTGCCTTTGTCCACCAGGCTGGTTCCTCATTGCTAACGTTTTCTCTGTCATTAAAGTGCCAAGAAAATGTACCACTCTGAAGCACTTGCAGGTCAGAGCACTAAATGAAGGAGAGGACTGTGGCTTCTCTTAAAAAAGAACTTCAGTAGAGATCAGAAAATTCTACACTCTTGTAAAAAGGCTCCCTTTGTACCCCCTTTTAGCTCTTTTTTTGAATATACTTTCATTAGCAGCACATTCCCTTTTCTGAATGTGGAAAAAGGTCCCATCTTCTGCATATATTAAATTGCAGCTTCTACTTTTATCATGATTGCTCTCAGTGTGGACCAGATTCATAATGAGGCTTGCCTTTTTTTCTTCTTCTTTTTTTTCCCCCCCCAATAAGCTCCCAGTGAAACAATTCCTGCTATCATGAACTGAAAATTCATCTATAGAGTCTGCTTCTGGGGATGCTTTTGAGAAACTCTTTCCCCCAAAGTTCTCAACTTTGCAAAGAAGCCAAATAACCACATCTTGCAGCCACAGTTTTTGACCGAGTGACAGGTTAAAAGAAGTTCCCTGTCAGCTTTCCTAACAGAAGAAGAAATTGTTCCAACAGTTCTTAGCAAAATGAACAAGACAGCAAAACTATTTTGCTGTCCTACGGCTATTTGCAGCTCTCACCGAGGCCCTGAAGGTTGGTTTCTTATCACAAAAGGAGAGACCCAAAGTCAGTGTTTTCTAAGTTTCCCTTGTTTTATCTGGATGAATTTTAAAGTCACAAGTGCAAGTTCAATCCAAAAAGCTGGCATGTGTAATCTCTTTTTTAGAGATCTTAGTTCCTCAGTTTCTTTATCAGAGGAACCACCTTTGTCCCATGAACCAAGCTGCAGTTAGAAAAATGAAGTTAAAGAGCAAATGCTCTCAACAGCAACCATCCAAAATCTGTGCATCACAGAAAGCACTGACACTTTTCTGGAGACTGCTGAGATGAAAAGCAAAGGTGAGCTGCTGAGTATTCAGCTGATTCCCTGGTGAGCTCTGTCTCAGCCACTACCCGAGCAGGGCTCAAAATACCTCACCATTAGTAGGGAAGCTCTGCCACCATTTCACATTCCAGGCAAGGTGGAACTGGGACCTTCTCATACACTTTTAGCAGTTGTTAGTAGAAGCTTCATGCAGGTTGGATCTTTGCCTGAAGGTAGTTATGACACAGCATTCAGAGGGCAGAACAGCCAAAATGGTGAGAACTGACTCCAGAGGACACAGAAATACTGAGAGGCAGGGACTGACCCAAACCAACCTCACTTCACATTAGCCTTTCTCAAGTTTGGCTGGTGGTGAATTGTACCCTCTCAATTGCCCTGAATTGCCCCCAAATGACCACGTCCTGTGACACTGTTGTGTTACTGAGCACTGCAGGGAATAGAGGAGCATAACATGGAGTCATGGGACTGATTATAGAGCATGGTGCAGTTCTGCATGAATAAAGAAAAGTAGAACTGGGGCTTAAATGAGGAGTTTGGATTTTCTTTCTTTTAACAATTCTGATTAATGCTGCCTCTGTAAGTATCAGCATCTTACATCAAAAGGCAACTGCTCAACAAAATGTTTGTCCTGGAACTTTCACCATTCCGGCTTGATTTTCTTTCTTGAAGGGGAAGAAAAATGACAACAGGAAGTGTGCTTTGCATGTGAAACAAGCAAGATCAACAACAAAACATGCTGAAATACTTCCATTTTTGCTGGTCCTAATGATACTGATAACGTTTCTGCTACTGGCTGCTCATGCTCAAGAAAACTCAGGATGGGGGCAGGATAAAAGATGACAGTGGTTGCAGGAGAAAGAGACATTTTCTTCCTGTATGAAATCCAAAACTATACAAAACCTACTCTCAAGTGTGGTCTGCACCTTCAAGGGCAATGGGAATCAAATACTCTGCTCTGCTAGTGCTACTCTGCTTTACAAGGGAAGTTCAGCACCTGAGAGAACGGCAGCTTGGCAATACAGAGTAGCTAGAAAGTTGGTCATGGAGGTCCTTTCTTTGGGGATCCAGAAAGCTTGTAGACACAGAATTGCCTCTGGATTATCACCTGTAAGGGAGTCTCGTGAGGTAAACTAAATTGGTAAGCAAGTGTATGGGTCAGATCAAGAGAAGTGGTAGGATAGGCAGTGGCTGCTACAGCCTACTTACAGAGAAAAGGGGCCTGGAAACTGGATTCCAGGTGCTTGTAAAGGTGGTCAGAAAGTGGGAGATGGAGCAAACCTAGATCTGAATGCTTCCATGGATCTATTTCCTAACTTTCTTTCTTTACTCCTAGGCACAAATGTAATTGAAAATTACAAAGGAGTAATCCTAGAGGAGTCAGTTGCAGAGCTAGACTTGACCACCAGCCAACCAGAGAGGGGACAGCAAGAGGCAGCACAAGTGGAGAGAACTGAGGTAGATTCACAGTGGCAGAAGATTGGCACTTATTGCCTTTTTTTTTGGAGCTCTGAGAGGCTCTCAGGCTAATTGTTTGCTTATTGTGGTAATGTTCCGTGGGTGTTCTCAGTTCGGGGAGGAGTGATACCATCCTTCAGAGTGAAGATGCCAGTCAATGTTGAGAGATGTTAATTATAGTTATTATTAGCTTTGACTTTATCATTGAATTCTTGGAGACATACACTTAATGAAGAGTTAAAGCAGTGGAGGTTTTTTCCCCTCAAGATAGTAGATTTTTTTTTTTCTGAAATTTATAGGCATTTAAGTGCATGGGAGATACTGTTTACAATGCCACTCCTTTTGCCTCCATAGACCCAGGCATGTCCATACTTGCATCCATTCATAGTCTCCAAAAAGTACTCAGAAGTGTATCCAAAACCACAATTAAAAAAAAAAAAAAAAAAAGGAGAAATGGAGAAACTAGAGAAACTAAACACCACTACTCTTGCAGAATGATTGCATGGTGAATTTTCCAAATGAGTTACCTGCCCTCTCCCTCCCACTGAGCTCCAACCATGTTGCTAAGAAAAGGCTGTATTTATTCCAGCAGGCATGAAGGTTGGCATTGGCAATGCAGCTCATTTTGGCAGTACTCTGGATTCTGTTGTCCATCCCAAAATGAGGCTGCTTAGATTTTATGAGACACAAAGAAACTGAAAACAAGACCCAAAAACTGAAGTGACATGAGTCCAACCTGACATCCTGTTCTCTCTTTCTTGTTTCTGCTCACCATCATTTTTCTATGAATATAGTCAGAGTAGGGAGGGCAGCAGTTTCATGCCACTTCAGGAACATCTTTATGCTGAGAAGACATGCCATTATAGAGACAATCTTCTCCTTTTGCAGAGTCCATGAAAGTGATGTTTCATGGGAGGGATTCTTAGTTGCCTTGGGTCTGGGGCTGACGAGATGTAGTAGCTCATCAGTAGTGTCATTGTGTCCATGCAACTCAACCAGCGATAATTTCTTCCTATGCACCAGTTGTTTAAATGGATCTCAGTTGGAGTAATTTACTGACTCCAATTAACTGAAAGGTTTTCAAGCAAAATTTTTTGTAAATAAGAATTGAGCCCAATAGTTCTGTGTTTCCGACACTTTTTTAATATCACTTTATTGTGGTCAACCTGATGTTAACAAAACAAAAAACCTGTTTATTGTTCTGTATGTCCAGCCTCCTGGAGCTCATACAACAATTACCATTTTGTCACCACAGCCCCCAGCATGAAATGGATTTCAGGTGCCTGAAATACAGATAAGCCAGTCAACCTGCACCTGCACTGTAATGCAGAGAAGGAGGCACTGGGAATCAGGAGTGGTAGAGAGGGGCTGAAAACTTTCCCAGTTGGGGCTAACCCAGAGCAAGACTTTGTTTCAGAGGAGATCCCCTTGCTCAGGGCCTCAGACCAGGCCTTGCAGGGCATCCCCCAGATGGTGCCAGGGCTTGGTTGCCTTCTAGGTTACTCAGAGGTCTGCATGCCTGATGTGGACCTGTCTTGTCTCCTCATAGTCACGTGTGTCCCTCAAAATGCCTTATGAAGCATCTGCATGCATGATTGATAGTTCATTCATTGCCAGTTTGTAGCTGATCTGAGCTTTACAATCACTTTGCAACAGGCTTTTCCAGCATGTTTCCTTTGTGATGCCGGTGTTGTTTCTTTCATTCGTGTTTGTCTCTGATCTGAGCAAGTATTATCAAAGGCTGGAAAGGTGGATGTTGCCCAAACTTTGTGCTGGTAGCTGAATGTCCCTCCTGTCTGTCAGCAAGAGGAGTTGTAGAAAGGCAATTTGCAATGGAGAAAATAAGAGGGGTTACTGTGAAATAGACTGAGATATCCCTAAATCCGCCTCTTATAAGGGGTAGTCCTTGATTTTGAGATCCATAGCTGGAGGATAGTCCACAGAGTCACAGAATATGCTGAGTTGGAAGGGATCCACAAGGATCATCAAGTTCAACCCTTAGCCCTGCACAGGACCATCCCTAAGGGTAATGTTCTAACTGCAATGGCTCAATACACAACCTACCAATCAACCCCTGAATCTCCAAAGCCCTCAGATGTCCACCCAATTGTTTAACTTTTCTATAACAATGAAAATAATATAGAATATATCTTCATTCTTCTGGTAGTTCTTGGAGCAGTTCTAGGGTGGAGCAAACTGGTGTTATGCATAATGCTTGCTTTTTCTGAAAGGTTATGTAAACAGATATTTTTTAAATCACCAAAGTCACCTGGCAATATTTAGGCTCCAGGCTTCCTTCTGAACAAAACATTATTGGTTTTTGCTGTAGTGTGGAACAGTAGAGCAAAATTCTCATGTTATCTGTCTCCAACAGATTTACAATATTGCAAGATTAATTATATTAGCTGCATTTCACGACTCAGTGCATTTGTATTACCATTTCAGAAGCACAATCATTTATCAACAGCAAACTTCGGGGCATTTACTCTCCATGCCCTGGCATTGCAAACTTCAAAGTTATGTGAGCTTACCTATAAACTGCACATGAATGCGTGCTCCCTTTTCCAAAGCAGTTTCAATGGTTTCGACCTCCCTCTACCTCCTGAGCGGGACAATACTTTCCTAATTAAGATATGATTACTAGAATCAGATTCTGATGCCCTTTTTCCAGTCAAATTTTGATGATGTAAATGATCCATTTTAAGCAATTATAATAAATACATTGTAATAACTAAAAATAAAGAAGAAATAACAACCGGCTGGAGGTGATCTCCAGCTTGATATGGAGGTTGTCCTGAGTCAATTCATCTACTTTTTTCCCGTTACAAGATTGCTCTCTGTGGTCCTTCTGTACATCTTAACTCTAACCAGTTCCCAAACAACCCTTTCTGGAATGAGCATCACCTAAACTTCAGCCTGCCTGAAATACACTATCTGCATTTCAGCTTATTATATCTTCCTTTTTCAGGCTCAGACATCTTTTTCTTTCAGACTTGATCTTTTTCTGCACTCGCTCTAGACATGCCAGAATTGGTTTTCAAGGTGTTAGTAGCATCTACACAGATACTGATCTGATTTTACAATAAGCTGCTACTGAGCTCTGTTCTATCACCGTTACAGATCCCTAGTAATTTAAAGCCACCTCGGGTATGTGCATATTACAAGGATTCTTACCGTGGCTGCACATAACCATGCCCTGAATTTTGCCCAGTTTTCTCCTTACCTAATCCCACTTTAAATGCTTCAAACACTTCCATCCCTTTCTTTACAGCAGCGGGGTGAGGGGATGTTCTGTGTGCTGTGCAGCAGTGGTAGCTGACCGCTGAGAATGTTAGCTGGTAGGAGGCTGACAAATTGCACTTTATGTTTCTGTGTGGTTGGGTCTGGCAGAGTTTTTTTATGTCAATGGTAGTGCAGTGTAAATAGCAACCTGACTTTTGAACACCTGTGTGGGAATAAGAAACCTCAAAACGGAGATCTGCTGTGGGAAGTGCCAGAAACCCCATATCACTTCTCCAGTTCCTTAGATCTCTTTGAGTCCCGTGGGAGTTAAAGTTGCACCATGGCTCTATTTGGAAAGTCTTGATTTCCTTTAAATTGTCACCTCCTCTTCTGGAGAAGGAATTACTCAAAGAGCGGACAGACATACACTACCTAGCCTCAGACACAAACACATGGATTGCCCATCTGCCCACCGAGCAGTCACATATTCGGCATTTTAAATAAAAACCACCTGGTACTGGATGAAGTGACAATCCTATCGTATTCATAGCGGGCATAAAAAGTACCGCCTTCCCCTCTATTTTCTACTACATTATGGTTTGCAAATTCCCATAATTTTGAACAATTCAACAACAACAAAAAGAAAGATCGGAAGCTGAAATGGGCTGAATGCTTCAAAAAACACATAAATCAGTTCATGTTCATTTTGACAAAGAAGGGGGTTTGGGACCTGCGGCGACGCATTTCTGTTGATGTAATTGGCTCAGGCGGGTCATTTTACCTCAGGCAGGTCATTTTACCTTGTAGAGCCTCAGATTTCAATGTAAAGAATCACAATTTTACAACATTTTACTCCTGAGGATAATGATACTGATTTAATGGTAAAGCACTTTGAAACCTAGGGAGGGACATGTTCTCTCTCTATAGATTGAAGGAAGCAGAAAGCTCAGGCCTGATCTCCTTTAACAGGTCTGCACCACGTTTCCATTTTTCATTCAATTTGCATAGATGTTGGTTATGTTTTGAATACAGTTGTCCGTATGTAATTTTCCCACACAAAGATTAAGAGACATGTATTTTGCCTGTGAATGTCGTCTTGGTGTCACTAGGATAAGAAATCTAATAGTTTCACAGCTGCGAGTGGTGCTACATCATTAAAGACCAGACTCACCTCAGAATATAAATGTTTGCCTGTAGCACCTTATTGGGTTGTGGTGGTCAAGGAAGGCCCTGACCTGCACCTTGGTGCATTCTGTTTCTTATACACAAATTCAGTTCAGATTCTGGGAAAAGCAGCAAAATGCTGGTAAATGTTATCCTTATGCAGGGTCCAAAGAGCTAGAGATATTGGATTCCAGCTGTTCACCACCCTTGTTATTGCAGAAAAAGCAGGTTGGATGACACACTTGAAGAGTACAACATCATGCATCCGAAGCATAGGGTATGTAAGGCGAACAACTTTCTGTGTTCAGTAAGTCACTCCTTGGATAGTGCAACTTCATATAAAAGAGGGATTTTAAAGTCCACTGAAATGTTTTCTGTCTTAGACTTCTCTTGTTATTAAACTCTTTTTTTTTTTTCCTATGAGATGTGAGTACAAAACTAAGGGAGCCTTATAAATCACAGTAAGAAAGAAACAGTCCCATTTAATCTTGCACAGGGATATTAAATTGTCACAGCCCCTAACTTCCTATTATCCTTCATAGACCCTTTGAATACTTCAGTAGCTCGATGCTGTGCAGGACTAAAACTGGGACTTAACTCACAATAAAAGATGTTTAGAAAAGCAGGCCCAGATGTCTATTTTGTATTTGCTCACTTTCATTCACTCTCCTATTTGATTTTTACCAGGTCTTTCTAATACTAATGAAAAACCATGTGGCAGTATGATGTATTTCACTTCTGGGACTCTCTGATAAAAAAAAATACATGTAACATTGTAATTAAAAGGACCTTTATGACCACCAGGTGAATTTGGAGGCAGCACACAGCAGCCTGTGACATATGCTGGAGCAAGAGCAATCACAGGAGACTTCAAATGCACCTGCCACTCTACTCTTACAGATCCTTCCAACTCTCCTATTTTCATACTACATTTTCCTTTGGGCAGAGGTTAAAACTGGAGTCAGTCTCTGTGCTTTCAAGAAGCTCAAAGCACAAATTTTTTTGGACAATGTAAAAGCAGGAGGCACCACCCCAGGCTTTTTGTACTCCCTAAGGTCAGCTGGAAGAGCATGCTACTTCCTTCAGGCTTCCTTTTCAGGAGTCAAGCCGGGGATGTGAGGAAAACAGAGGAATGAAATTCTTCTTACTTTCCCTTCCTTAGCGTCAAAAGACAGATCTTCAGGGCTACAGCCTTCACAGCAGCAGATGGGAAGATGTAGCTGGAGAGTAGTTCACTACCCCAAATCTTGTTGTTCATGTCCCTTGCTCAGGGTGAAAGAATTATTCAGGTGGGTTAAAATTTACCACTTGCACAACGAATATCTGATGCCCCAGGTGCTCTTTTGCTATTTGAGTGGAGAGAAAACTAAAGAATTCCCAAATTATTAAGCATGCATTTTCCTTGCATTCCCATCTTGGGGTTCCCAGACATCTTAATTGCCTTTAGCAAGAAGTTTAGGTCAATCGAATCATTAAACTAAAAATCATTAAACTTGAAACAAAAACCAAGGTGGTGGCAGCAAATAGGCAGAGGAGTGCTGGTCTTTCAGCAAGCACTTCACTACTCAAAACAGCCTCTCCAGGTGAGGGATGCCCCCTGGGCTCCTCCTGATCAAGCTTCCTGCTGAGATGTTAATGCTGATGGCGTGGCTCACAGTGGGAAAGAGGAACAAGCAAAGCTCTGTAAGGTGCAGCATTGTAAAACCTGCCTGGGAAGGGACTCCCAGCACAATCCTTCATGGATCATTGTCTGTACTTACACAGAGCACAGGGAAAATATTCAGATTTGAGATGTGACCTTTTAAAGAATAGGCATCCAAACAAAACCAAATAGACCAACAGATAACTAAGCTGCTTTGGGGATGTCCTAAGCTGCTATGAACACAGCCTGGGATGTTCTTTGTTTTCTCCAGCACAAAGATATCAGTGAGCTGCACTTCTCTCATACACTGGCATATCAGAATAAACAAATGTCAGTGGAACTGAGGAGAAGGCGTCAATTCAGAACTGCAGTTTGGTTGTTTTGGTGCAAATTCCAGCTCTTCCACCAGAAAATATTGGGAGTGGAGAATAAAGTGGGACCTACTGGAAGATGTCAGCTTTCTAACTCCAGGAATTTAGAGAAAAGACTGGAAGAAACTTGGATGCAGAAGGTATCACGATTTGTTCTGCTTTAGGCCAGGGAGAATATGATTCTAGACAGAGAACTCCTAGTTCTGCCCAAGCCTGGTAGTTTTGCTGTGGAAAGAGTGCATGCCATCACACACAGGTGAGTGCAGTGCCCTGCCTCTCCATGCCTGTTGCCAATGCAGTGCAGTGCAGAAGGAGACACTAGGGCAGCTCTCTGTGACACTCTGTGGGGTCACATTCCTTCCCTCCACCCCCAGACAGTGATCAACCTGACACTTAAAGCACAAGGGTTGTTATTGCTGGGTTTTACAAAAGCAGAACACCTTCATGAAGTATACCTGAGTTTGGATACATGACCATAACTTGTGCCCACAAAGGTGTGTTGAATCAAGACAGGTTTTAGGAAAAGCCAGATTATTTTCCATTGTGTTTATTCTCCTGCATGATCCATTTCTGTGAGTGATTAATAGACAGTTGTTTATTAACAACAGTTAATAGAGGGGTTCTCTAGTGTCCTTGTTGTTTTCTTTAGATAACATCTAGGAAAATGCAGTGAGCAATTAGCCAGTTAATGTACTGTGTGTCAGTACTTCAGATGGATGGTTGATTGTGGTCTTCCCTGTCCTGAATCACACTGGAGCCATTTCACTTACCAAGGGAGCAGAATTGCTCCCAAGAACAGCATCCTAATTCATTATTAGTGTACAGAGGCCTAGGTGGGGTCTGTCTAGATCTGTGTCTGTTGTGGTACCATCTCCTTGCTGGGAGGACATAACAGGGACTACATCAGCTTCATAGGCAGGGCAATCATTCTGGCAGCCCCAGGAGCAGTGAGAACTTCAAACACTGGGAAAAGAGAGGGTTTTTTTCCCTCATCAATGCAGAAGCTCCCACTGAATGGGAAAAACAATTTAACAGTTTACAATAGAAATCATATTTTGTCCGCAGTTTGGACAAGCTCAGAGGCATGCAGGAGATGTATTAGGTACAGGATTAAAACCTTATATTGTAACTGGAGGTTGGAAGAAGAGGGCAAGGCTTTGGAGGGGAAGGGAGATGAGAGGAGGTAACCAGTGAAGCTCTGAAAGGACTGGCGCCTTCTCGGACCCCCAGCCTTCTCCAGAATGCCAGGCACTTCAGCTAACACAATCCCTTCCTTTCATGCTCTGGGTATGCCCCATTAGAGCATTCCCCAAACGGTGTTGGAGACAGCCACAAAGGGCAGCATTATGTCTGGGAAGTGACTGGTGTGTAGCCGGATCCAGCTGAAAGAGAAAGACAAACGAAAGCATTTCCCAGGGACAATGAGGGAGATTGTGTCTCGGGAAGCTTCCCAGTCCATTAGCATCTGTAGAGGACAATGCACTTGTGTGGTGGAGAGGAGGAGAACGTGGCCTTGCCGGTGGCCCCTGTCCATCGCTGGCAGAGCAGCACTGCTGAGGCAGGACAGAGCCTGAATGGGCTGATTCATGGGCAGGCGGCCCCTGCGTCCTGCTGGCAAGGAGAGACCGCGGCGGGGGGGTGTCACCGCTGGGCTGACCTGAGATATCCAGTACCTTTCTGACCTCTGGCTCTGCAGCAGCCCAGCCCAAAGTCTGTCCCTTCTGCTAGCAGGCAAATGAGGAGAGGTTTGCCAGAAGGAAATATGGTAGGGAATGGTGGGATTTCCCTCCGCAGGCTCAATCCCGAATGCTTCCATCCGTGGGTTTTGGCTGGTCAGAACAGGCACAACCCTGGAAACAAGGGAGCCTGGATCATCTTTGTGGGGAGCTCCTGGTGAGGTTTCTCTCCTGTCACAGGTTTATACAAAGCCTCCAACAGACCTGAGTGAAAATACGTTTTTGGGAAAACAGAAGTGCCAGTATTTCCTGAACAGGAGTGGCATACAGTTTGAAAGCATTGATACTTTTCCTCAATTTGTGATAGTTTCAGCTAATTTGCTTATTCTGAAAGACACTGACAAACTTGATTATATTTTTAAAAAGATAGATATTTGATCCATTTTAAGACACACTGGAGTTTTCGTTTCTGAAGCAACTTTAATGCACTTTACTCTAAAATCATTCATAAATTTCTCAAAATTCTACATTACAATAGAATGTGAAGTTTGTTTTTTTCATCCAAAACCCAGTTCCTCTGATCCAAAGATTTGTTTCCCCTTTTTGAATCACCAATTTATTTTGTGAAATCATCACCACCACTGCCCAGGACCAGAAGCTTTCAGCTTCTCTTGGGAGAGAGCTTTCTTTTGTGGTGCTCATGTTCTGTAGCCTTTTCTAAGCAGAATCCATGAAATACGCTTTGATGTTGAGAAGATTTTGTGGAACAATATGAAATCCTTGTCAGAAATATGGAACAGATATACACTGGACTTGATATACTAAGTTTGTCTTTAGTTCTTGTTTGCAAGTGCTTGAAAATGGGATAGACTTTAATTTTATCAGGAAAATCTCCTCTCAAGAGGGAAATGGATTTGTACCCAAATGGCCTTAATCATTTACAGGAGGGAAAGAAAAATGAACTCTGTTAAGAAAACATTATGTCACATTTACATTGCATTAGTAAGAGATCCACTGAGTCTTTGACTGTAAGGAGATGAAATACACACTAGCCCTGCCTCAACCCCCATGCAGGGAGAGCCCATCTGGGTGCAGTTGGTGCATCTTCCAGTTTTGCTTTCTGTGGAAGAAGTCCAGAGAAGCACAACGAATAGGGTCAGCTTGCCTTCAAACATCAGTTCTGATCTGACCAAAAGCATGAGTTTAGCTGTGCCTGATCATAAAACACAGCCACCCCCATCTGCACACTGTCTTGGATTCTAAGGTATGTTGTGGGGAAATAGAAACATTTTATTCTTGGAGCCAGAGAGAGCAAAACCATCTAGTCTTACCATCAACATGTTTTCTTAACTTTAAATAAGGTTAAGAAAGGGAGTAATTCAACCGTGGCAACTCTAATTGGCTACAAGTATAATCCAATAACCTAATTTCACCCATATTGTTAGTTAAGTTAATTGGACCTGCACAGCCACCAGCTAAATATATTGGTGTATGCAAATGGTGAAACTAATTTCCTTCATAAACCTTTCTTGTGCCGAAGTAGGAATTAAGCAGAAGGGGTTGGGGTGGGGGGGGGAGGAAAGAAAGCTGTGCTGACGTTGTTACATAAAAAGATCAATTCTCTTCCAATTATTTGCTCTCTCCAGATAGCCAGGGCAGAATATATCATTAATTCCTTTAAATAGCAGGGGGAAAGGGAATTAATTTCATTCCCACTTGAAGACACTATAGAGCAGAAGTGATTGAGCCTTTAGCTTTTAGGTGCCTCAAATCCAGATGGAGCTTCATGGCCCCTGGGATATGCAGCCCTGTTTTCTTTGCACTACATGGAGTGAGGAAACTTGCACCAAAATGAATTCCTGGGTGTTGCAAGGATTTGCCTTGCCTGGAGGGAGAAGGGCAACCTGATCTTCACTCTAACATTGATTTCAGCAGGGTATTTTGAATAGAAGTTTTGTAATTTGTACCATGCTGTGCATCAGCCAAATCCATTTCCCCTGTTAGGTTAAAAGCCTTCCAAGAGCATGTCTCCTGGAGTCTGATGCAGAGGACTGACAGTCAGGCCATGTGTCTGACTGACCACACCTGGAGTAATGAGCAACCTGATCTGGCTGAAGATGTCCCTGCTCATTGCAGGGGCTTGGACTAGATGACCTTCAAAGGTTCCTTCCAACCCAAACCATACTATGATTTTGTGATAATTTCTTTTTTGCCATCACAATAGGGAGCAGTCAGGAAGTGAAGGAGTGATCTGAAGCTCAGCTATTCCATCATGTGAGGACCTGATGGCAGCAAAGCTCAGTAACTCCAGGGGAAAGTCTGCAAAGCTGACACTGCGGAATTGAGGAGCAGCATCCATAAAGATAAATTTTGGCTCAATATGTTGGCTTAAATCCTCAGGATTCCCTGCTATTATTCAGCTGATGCTTTGCCTGTTCTTTCTGTTGCTTTTAAGGAATTGTAACTGTTTCTTTACGTGACACCAACTCTACGCCACTCGCCCATCGGATTTTTTCTCCTGCAGATTGGCAGAGTTGTGAGTGGACCACCTCTGGTGCCCTGTGCTCTGTATTTGTGTCATGTGCCCACAAAGTTGGCTGCAGCCATGAGTGTGATAGCAGCAGCAGCATGCACTCATCTCACTTTCCATCTTTAGCGGGCAGTCCCAAAGGAGAGAATGTGCACAACCCTGGTGTCTTTCAACTCACTTTGGAGCAGACCTGCAGTGAATTGGGACTAGCCCTGTGCAGGGGAAGGAAGAGATGCTGCTTGTGCTTGCTATTTGAACTTCAAATATGGGAATGGGAAGGAAAAGGAAAAAGGATTCTGAGGCAGTTAATGCTTTCCACAGTTACACTTGAATTTCAGCCCCTGCTAATATTCCCAGGGAAATCACAACTCACATGCATACACACACACAGGTTTAATTTCAGCAGTAAATGAAGTCATAATGCAAACAGAAAGCTAACAGCAGGGAAGGCTATGCTTGGCCAGGTCTGCTCATACTACAAGTAATACATATGCACCAGTGCAAAAAAAGGGCCCCAGAGGGCAGTTAAGTCTTTCCTGCAGAAGCACACTCTGAGAAGGCAACCGTAACTTTCAACTACAGCTTCCTACAACAGAAAGTGCTGTGGTCTTCTTCAATATCAGAAAGGAGAAGAAATGAGGAGGGGAAACTGGTACAGAAATCAGGTTGGAAACCTGCCTGCTTTTAGTGAACAAAAGCACTGAGGCAAGGAGACATTTACAGTGAAAATGTTAGATTTACCTGGTCTGAATTTTGCACGTGTTTGTACCTGGATGTTGACAGTGGGGAAATTACTGTAGAGTGTTCAGAAGAGTGCTGGGTGGGGAAAGCCACGGCTGAGGAGATTGTGGCATCACCTCTGCTTCTGAAAGCTGAAGTTGAGCTGACACCTAGGAGCTACTAACTGGAGGAAATGGTTTCTGGATCGGCGCGGTCCACCAAAAAAACCCCCAATCCTCCCAAGTTTTTGCCTTTTTTATCCTGATCTGGTACAGGAACTATATTTACAATCTTAAATTCCTTGTGACAAGAAGACTCAGTGCTTATTGCCATATTCAGAGTACGGGTAACCTCTGTACCTACATGTAATAGTTTTAATCTAAGTGGTCTTCCAGAGAGGATCCATGCAACTGACCCTTCTTTAAAAATAAGACTAAATCATGAAAACAAGGAGGATATAAAGTCAGGGTCTTGGAAAAATTCTGAATAGTATGAAAAAGTTTACTTTTCTCCTACAAGAACCTCATACTTAAAATACATCTTTACCAGAATGGGAAACATTCAAAAAACTTTCCAATAACAAATCCTTATACATTAACAAAAAATACACATCAAAACATCTTTAAAATGTTCTTTTTCTTTCTTTCAACATTACTTACCCCAGTAGGAGAGCAAGATTTCTTGTTGCAGTCTTAAGCAAACACTGTAAATATTCGGAGACTCAAATGACTAGATTAGCAGTGATGCCACCATTAACAGCAGTGACAGAAAAGTGTCAGGGTTGCAACTTGTTATGTTTTTTAATTGGCCCTGCAATTGTATTGTCAAAACATTTACTCAAGGGTGTGATTAATAATAATAGGTGACAGCTCCAATTATCCTCAAACATATTAGAAAACACCGGCACTCAGATACAATCTTCAGAAGCATAGCTTAAGCTGCTTTTATGAGCTTACTGTGACACGAATAAATACAGAGATAAAATTTTGAATTAAAACACTTGCTTACTTTAATCAGGGTTTGCTTGTTTTTTTCTTCAAGCATCATGGAGCCAAAATGTTTTTGTATACATTAACACTTATCTGAGGATCACCAAACATTGTGCCTGCAGTTTTCCTGGGTTCTTGAATTCGTTCCCTGACATGGTTATGACTTTGAGAAGCAAAGTCATCTGATGCTGTGTTAGTCATATACAGCCCATCAGAGTTTTTGAAGAATAAAAATAAAACCTCCCAACCCCTAAATAAAATTGACTGAAAATATGAGCTATCCTACACATCTGAGTCACAGGCTTTCCTTTGCAAGCAAATAAAAAGCAAGCTTTGTGTCTCCATATGTTTCATCACCTTCCATCTTTTCTCATGTGGTGCATGGTGGTGCATTTATCTTTTTTTCTGTTTGTTGTTTGCAATCAGTTCATGGACCAATTTTCTCCAAAGGAAGAACAGTTGTACACAGCCCTGGGAAGAGGCACGTGAGTTTAGTGGCTGTGGGATTGACTCAGGAAAGGATTCAGGAAACTTTTTGTTTAACCATTGAGAAACCTTAAGCACTGTGAAATGCAGGACAGGTAGTGCATGTACCAATGGGCACAATACACTTTGTGGTGCCTTCAGCTTCACACTGTGTGGCCAAAAACCCTGACCAAAAGAACCATCGTTTCTTTACAGACAGTGAATCCATATCTCCACCTGTCTTCCCTTGAAAATTTGTAAAGGCTTTAGTGACATTGTTAAAGCAAGCTTAGTGTTGTTCAACTTTTTAAGCTTTTTTAGAACCTTGGTTTCATTTAAACCAAGGAGCAACATACATTTTGAAGAGATAATGACTAAATCAGGGGGAAAAAAACCTCCCAGTTTTTGGGCCAAAAAAAGTTAAAACAATTGGTTCTCCGACATCCAGGATATTGCTGTGACAGGTGTGTTGTTGTCAAGAAGAAGAAG
Source organism: Oxyruncus cristatus (assembly GCA_013399855.1). Lineage (NCBI taxonomy): Eukaryota > Metazoa > Chordata > Aves > Passeriformes > Cotingidae > Oxyruncus > Oxyruncus cristatus. Next base: position 1,169,271 of record VXAY01001362.1, on the reverse strand, counting down.
AAGGGCTGTGTTTGATCCATAAATTATTGAAAGGATCCCAGATCCGAGTACTCCATCTGTGTTATTTTTAATTGGGATGGCTCACGGGAATAGTGACCATGCAAAAGTCATGAGCTTCCTTGAAAAAAGATAGCTGAAATCTCCCTACCTCAAGGGCCCTAGGGCAGCATTTCACTTAAACATATATTTATCATTCTCTGATTGCCAAGATACTGAGTACCGGGCAAGTGTGCAGGTCCTTTTGCCAGTTTCAGACCTGGGTCATTAAAAATACCTCAGGAATGAGCTGTGATTTGAATTGATTTTATTGGGGGGTTTTTTGATGTATGTGTGGATTTTTTGGTTGTTTTTTGTTTGGTTGGTTGGTTGGTTTTTTGTTTGGTTTTTTTTTAACATTAAGAACAAGGTAGAGCTTCTCTCATCACAAACAGGAAAGAAATGACAGAAATGAGATCTAATTATACCATCTAGAATATTATTTTTGACCATAATGCAAAGATTTTAATGTTTATTTTTTGCGTTTTTTTCCACGGATGATGTAAGTCCAAGGGGGAAAACCTTTAATGTTTCCAGAAAAAGAATTACGTGTTTCAACAAATATATCTGGGAACAGTTTACTGTTGAGACAGAATTTCCCTTTGCTCTCTCTCACTACATAGAGTCTTTAATTGAAACCTAAACAATGCCTTACTCACTTCAGTTCGAAGGAAATAAATAAAAGAAAGAGAGAGAAACAGAGAAAGAGAGGAAGGAAGGAAAGAAGGAAGGAAGGGGGAGGGTGTGTATAGTGGTGAGGGGTCTGAAAGGATGCTGAGCCCTAAAATACTGCATCTAACATCCTCCTGCTGCTTATTCTGCACTTTGATTATGTGAGCATCCTGTTCCTCTTTCTAATCCCACTAAACTGTGCATCTCATTGATTTCCCATGGCAGCAAAGTCAACACATGCTGCTTAAAGACTTATTCACTTTTATATATTGTTTTAATTTTGCTGCCAGTCATTTTCATTGACCATTGTTTTTGGATCCTAAGGCTGAAAGAGGCAAAGCATACAATCTTCTTGGTTGTAAATCACTTATTTAATTACTAACTCCCTGCTTTTCTGTCTCTTCTTT